>WTSP01012228.1:180909-214922 GCA_025331215.1 Actenoides lindsayi
AGGAGAGAACGCACTATAAATAAAAAAAGAGTGTGTACTGACATTTGTGGCGTGAAGAAGGGGGGGGGGGGGGGGGGACTAAAAAGTGTGGCTAGACAAAACAGCAGAAAAACAAAGTAGAGAGACTTTTACAGACAAACAGTGAAGTTTGATGTTATTCTGCATTAGGACTTTGTAAATCACTAAGCAAGAAGGATCACGTAATGGTACCCTTCCACCCAGGGCCCTAAATTAACAGTGCATGGTGACTGCACCATTGTGGTTTCATACAGATGCAGCTGACAGCTTTGGAGCATGGATAGTGTGATAATGCCTGCGTGTAAAAGGATGATATTTTGCTGAACAGTGTGAGCACTTAAAGCACATCACTGTCATAAATGGCAGAAGAAACACTGCTGACTGTGCTCTGTGATGGCCATCAAATGTTCGGATGAGAAGTGTCTTGCTCAAGAATCTTATGTACTGGGAAAAGGGCCATAAAGAGATGAAAGAAGGTCTCTGGAATAGCTGTGGTGTTCTGGATTTTTTAGATTATACCATCTCTCAATGAATACGACTTTTGTTAATACAAAACTAGTTCCACAATATTGCATTTATATTTCCTTGTTGGTCACAGCTGAGCTCTACCAAAGGTTAGCAGTATAACCTGCTGGCTGAGAAAAGTGAAACATTTTAAAGTACAGATATTGAAGGAACTATTGTGCAGTGATGCCTAAGCCAAAAGGAATGAGAGAACCTCATTCTGATACTGGATGTGCTTAAAGATAATGCCTCTCCACTCAGCTTATGGGCTGGGTTTATGTGGCTTATGTGGCCTTGAGCTTATGTGGCTTTAGCAGAGATTGTCATTGCAAAGATGAAAGATGGGGTCATGTTTTTAAGACTTTATACCCGATCAGCCGTTGTGTTCTGGTCTGCAGTTCCAGACTAGTAGTTCAGAGTTGGACCTATCTTGTGAGTGCTTTAGAAAGTGCTTAACTTTTTCTCTATTTTTACAACAACTGTATTTTTACCAGTGCTTCAACTGAGTCACCTGGTGCTGCAGAAACACAGAGTAAAGAGCACTGTGTAGTGTTCTGGGTCCATTCAATAAGCGTGACCAAAGAGAGGGATTGTGAAAAACTTTCCATTGCAACAGCCACGTTGCTTTGCAAAATCGTTTTGCTCAGAGCTTTACACCTTCCCAGAATTTACCAACACTCTGCAGCACATTCCTGAGATACCTTGGACTAATAACATGTGTTTATGATCGTATTTTATTTCTCGTCTGAGTAATGATTGTTTCCACAGCAGTTTATGCATCAGGGTTCTGCCAGTGTGAGGAGGGGTCACATTATGTCATCACAAGCAGAGATGCAACACAAACCTGTTGTTAAGAGCTCAGAAATAGCCTCAGTTTGGAGGAATACCATAGAAATGGCCACAGAAACAAGAAGGCTGTGAGGCGTTATGTAACTCATAACTGGTATTGTAGAAATCTTTGCAAGCCAATTAAAACTCAAAAGCCCCATAGGGCTTTACACATCACTGGAAGTTTCCATTGTCCTTTTCATTCTGTATTTTAGAGCATTGTTTGGTTTTATTGGCTTATTTTCTACTCTCAGCTTTTATTCTTGTGCTGCATAAGAATGAAGTGGCTAACACATGCTTGCAAACCAGAAATGTTAATTATTACAAATGTGATTATAATTTGTTTTAGAAAATTAATTAGAAACATAAATTAGTGCTTTTATATCATGATTCGTTTAAAAGAAATGTTTAGTTAGATACAAGCTTTGTTTGCAAGCTCAGTGTTGTAAGACTGAGACTGAAGTTCTTGCATGAATGACATCCTTCTGTGTTTAGAACACACTACCTACACATTTACCAGAATGAAGGCTTAATAACTTTCTTTCTTTCTTTGAGTGTGCCAGTTAAGTCACATTAGTCTGTTCTGCACCTGCAAAGCTGCATGCACGTGCTTCATCACATAATTTGTTAAATCCAGTATTACTTGCAGCATGTGTTTTTATAATAGCATGTTTTTCTCTTTCAAAGTAAGAAGATGCATGACTATTCAGAAAGTGGAGGTCTCTCTTCTGGACATTGTGTAGTGCAGCTGCTGCATGTAAAAGAAACCTGAGATTTGCAGATCTGCTTCCCTGTGGAGGAGACAACAGAAAATCAGTATATTCATCTCTCTTTATTTACATACCTATGCCAGTGCTGGAACAGAAGCCATCTGCAAGTACTCTGATAATTCTATCTTCCAGAAATGCCACCCTGAAAGCTAATGACACCTTCCTGGGAAGCTTCCCTAGCCTAAAATTTGCTTATAGATATAGAGAGGGTAGGAAAGAATCCCCTGAAAACAAACTCTGCTAACCATCATTGATTTTCTTCAAGGGTGACTGCTGAACAAAACTTAAAATTAACATCTCTCTTCACAGACAAAGCCTAGCTCACATGTTATGAAAACAGTTTGAAATGTTATGTGTAATAATAAAACAATCTGTTGACTCCCATCTTAACACTACATTAATATTAATAAAACTTGCTTAGCTTTGGAGCTAGTAAGAATTGCAACTCTTTTGTGCTTGACACGAAGATGATTGATTGCAACACAGTGTTTGGTCTAATGTTCTTGGGTATTTATGGCTGCATCTACACTACTGGTTTATGTTGGATCAGGAGCATACTATTAAAGTAAATCTCTCAGTCATTCCCCCATACTGTACTTGAATTCACAAAGAACTGAATTGGAAGATATGTTCCAACTGCTAAAGGGTGTTCAGTCTCTGGGGATCTGTCTAGAGCTTATTCTGAAGTAATCAGTGTTGAAGTGTAGACAGCAGGCAGCCTTCAGTGATTCGGATACCCCTCTGTTCCATGACCCGAGAAGCATGGCTTGTCCACCAAAAGGCTGCTTCTCTTGGGGATAAAAGACAGTTGGTGAGGTGTAGAGGATTCCCTTCAACCGCTAATAATTCCTTTATGTTTCCATATGGTAGTAAGCTGGCCCTGAGCGGTGTGGGATCTAGGATAGGAAAAGACTTCTCTTAGCAGAAGTTATCCCTCGTACCATATGTCAATCCATTTTGTTTCCTTTCTTTGAGAATGTCTGGGTCTGCTTTTCTTCTTCTGTTTGTGCATACTTTTAATACCTGTTAAATCAGTGCCTTTAAGGAAGGATCATTTTCTCCAGTGCAGTAGAATATGGCTCTGCCATCCAGAACCCTGGGTTGGCAAAACAAAACCAAAGCTGAACTATTCCCTCCTACTGCTCTTCTAAATCCTAGTTGATCTGTAGGGGATGGGAGAAGAGAATTACTCCCTTCAAAGGCAGAAATCTTCAGATGAAGAAATTTTAAAGCTGCACGTTTGTTTCAAATGGATCCTACTTAGCTTGACAGTAAAAGAGCCACAGGGCTGAATTTTATTACACATTTGTGCAACAGGCATTAAATGTTTCATGTTAAGAATATATTAAATTGTTTTAAAAAAAGAAACACATAGCCACTTTCAGAAAGAACAGATACAGAAAAAGAGTAGCATTCCTCTGAGATTTGTGCGTGTTTAAAGACTCAAAACTGGAAAAAAAAAAGTGCTGAAGATAACACAGAGGATTTCATCAGCTTTCCTGTCCTAGCTGCTCTGTGTAATTCTTTTGGTTTGGGTGAGGGTTTTTTTTTGGTTTGGGTTTGGTTTGGTTTTGATTGTGGGTTTTTGTTGGTTGGTTTGTTGTGGCTTTTTTTTTTTTTAATATTTTTTTGTTGTTGTTTAGTGTTGGTGGCTTTTATGTGTTGTGTTTTTGCCAGTTCAGAAAAGCACTTGCCTAAGCTGTAGAATTGTCAACAGTTCCATCATTACTTCAGCTTTTGGTCATGGACTTGCTGGACCAAGGCCTTTGTGGAAAGTCAGGCCCGAGCTAATGCTCTCAGAGTGGTATAAAAATCTCTTTGGAACCAAATCCTACCATCTTTCTTTCTGTAGCCTCTTTGATTTGGGTATCCTCGTGCATCCTTGATCAGTAAAGGTGAGAATTCTGCCCAGTGATGCTGTTTGCGGAGAGAGCAGCTGTTGGGCACAAGTGAAATGATGGAAATGGACCTAACTGAGCAAAGATGGTGAAAAAAATGTCAGTCTTACAATTTTTTGGCTTCAGTTTGAATTAAAGGAATTTTTTGACTGCAGGTGAGTGTAGCATTTCATGCATCTTAACTTTGAAAGGGAAAATACTGCTACTGAATGTAGGCGTGGGGCAGTTTTCTGCTGTAGTCTTCACTGTAGTAACATCAACACTGTAAGTGGGGTCCTGTTGTGTTTGCCACAAATTGGTACATGTTCTCGGTTGGATTATTTAGAGGTTTTTTGCTTCATATCCTCTTGCAATAGCAAATAAATGCTTTCTGCAACGCTGAAGCGGTATGAGTGTGCCCTGACCTGGGGAGTCATAGCGAAGCAGATACACAGATTGCTAATTGTGCTGCCTGTAACTGTCTTCATTTCATAGGCAACTTATACCCTGCATTCCTCTGTTTCCATCTGGCATTATGCACAGAGTCTTCCATTCCTGTTTTGGCCTTTCAGCCACACAGCATTAACTGTATTATAGGTGCCAGGGTCAGAAAATCCCATACTTGGAAGCACGTGGAAGGGGGACCGGCAAAGAGTAAATGACTGGCATTAATCATGCTACAATTAGGTGTCCTTGTTGAGACTCTGATATGTCTTTGGGTGACCAGGCTAACAAACTGCTAACTTCTTGTCATCAACAACCTCTGTGCTGATTAGTATCCACTCCTCTCAGTAAGAGTTTCCTTTTTTGCATGTTAGAGGAGTGACCAGGTGAAAGGATACTGTCTTGTGTGATTTATATTGATGTAATCTAACCTTTGTGGACTTATCTCTGATACCAGAATGGTTTCTTTAGGGGCAACGATAGTGGAACTGGAGCAATACAGAGAGGGTATTACAGTCCCCCAGGGTGACGTACACATCTGAGAGCATTGGAAAGGAAAGCATGCATTCAGTGCACAAAATAAAGTGTAGGTTCACCTGTTTAGTTACACAATAAATCCCGAGGCAGCACTGCTGCTCAGGTTGACTGCACAAAGCAAAGACCCAGGGTTTCATAAGGTGTGGAAGGAAGTGATGGCTTCCTTTGAGTTGTTCTTGCTGGCTTCTTAGTAATGGCAGGCATACTAAATGTAGAAATAGCATGAGAAATGTGCTTTCCACAGCTTTGCTTTGTGCCTGGCCACGGCTGTAGTATAAAATGCGTGGAAATTATTTGTACCATCTTTCTGAATCTACTGAGCAGCTAAACATCAAGCAACCCTGGGATTTATTTTTTTTTTCCCCTTGGGACCCTGATCTACACTTTTTTTTTTTCTCCCTCTCTATCAGTTCTCGTAATTGCTTCATGTTTCAATCACGTTTTTCCTTAGTTTTACATGTCCTCATTGTGGCTCTGTAATTCAGGGCCAACCTCAAATTTGAGTGCTTTATTTGTCGGAATGGATGGAACGTTTCAACAGGCTATTTTAATTTACCTATCCAATTCTGATGCAGAGCAAAACTGAAGAAGCTGGATGGCAAGTAGATGTGCTCTTGTTCCTGGAGAACCATTGGCTGTGCACAGATGGCCTTAGGAAAGAGTAGGCACTTCAGGCTTCTGAATGAAAAATAAAGGAACACGGTGGTTACTGTGCGAGTGATTCATCCTTTTAGCTGCACTTGTCTTTTACATGCTCTTCTTATGCTTCTTAATATTATGTGGTATGTAAGAATAAGCATCTATTGCCTGTTCATCCTCTTGGTCATTGCAGAATGAAAAGCGAATCTGAACTTCCTCCTTTCTCTATCACCAAATTAATTTTGTCTTGGCATTCAGTAGACCTTGAAGGAAAGAGTAGAGTGACTTGGTCATACTGAAGCACTAACAAATCAGTTGGTATCTCCATATGAGATAGACCAGTAGCTTTTGAAGCTATGCATCTGCTTTTAAGAATCAAGCTTAAAATGAATTGTCAGTCATGTCAGATGGGCAGCATATCTCAAGCAGGTGATAAAGCAGTTACAATGCAGAAAGCTCCTTTGAATTTCCCTGTATACAATTTATGTGCAATCAGCTGAATCTGAATGTGAATTCAAAGATGCAAAGTCTGTCCAGGCTTCCGTTTTCCGAGATATGCCCTAGTATTAAAATCAGAAATTTCTTTAGCTCTTGAAGAGATGCTTGGAATATACCTCCTCAGGTATTCAGTGACCATTTGTACTTCTTCAGGTATCGTGATTTTGTCAGTGGAACTCAAATTAATACTGGATGTTTGTTCACCTCTGACTAAGGAATTTTGCATACTTTACCAATAAAGCCATTTTCACTGTCAGAATTCCGTGTACTGTGTTATCAATAGGACTTTGTAGCATAACCTGCTCCAGAGGCAATAATATGGTTGTGAAGATGCCCTCTGGAAGCCAGCAAAAGCCACCCTGCTGCAGCAGTTGTGGCAGTACTGCTTCTTGCTAATCAGAAAACTTGAAGAATGTAAAAAAAAAAAAAGTACTGGTTTCTGCTGTCTATAGGGTTGCCTTTGCTTTATTTGCTGCAGTGTCTCACTCTAACACTGATCGTTTAGACAACTATGGAAGATCCCTTTTCTGTTCCCTCCATCCCAGGATGGAAAATATTGAATAGGGCATTTATTTCTGCTGAAGACCTACAGATCTTTGTCCAAAATCACACATGTGTCAGAAGATGAGACACAGGAGCCTGTATGTTGGTTTGAACTGTTCTCAGTATTCTTACACCTGCTCTAGGATGAGGATTGTTATCCTGAATTTGGTTTTAGGTTTTGTCCACATAATTCCATTCAAAACAATATACACAAAGCTGGATGCCATCCTGGAATATAACTTCAAATAATTCAAGGAGAAAGATCTCAAAATTCAGAAATATGTGATTTAATTTACTGGATGAGTTAGTTGGGAAAACCTACTTTGTTTGCTCTTGTAGCATCATCACCTTCATATATTTTACTGCATAAATATTTAACAGGGGTCTTTTTGTGAAGAAAATATATTATAAAGAGTATTTGTCACAGAATTGTTAATAATCTATGTTTATACATTACTTTTTTTCTGGAGAAGTTGACAAAATATATTAATGCTGTGAATTCAGCATTACTTCCACTGCTGTCTAGCATCAAAGACCAGATTTGAACAGGCAGACAGCTGCATTGCATGTCATTGACTGTTATTTGTTACTGCGTATGGTCTTGCTTTACTCCAGATGCCTGCTACATGTGAAATGCTGTGAAAGGCAAGCAAAGCAATGCAAATTGTAGAAGAAACCATGCAAAATAGATTTTCCAAATGAAATATGACATGCCATGATAACTTCTTCAGCACCGAAGCAGAAGACACAAGAGAAGAATTTGGTTGCCGAGCCTTTGCATTGCAGTGACACACAGAGTAGTCCTGGGCCAGGAAAGTACTGTGCAAAGTTCATCTCGGGCATGGAATGAAAAGTTTCTTGTGTTCAAAGCCCTTGCAGTCCAGCTGGTAGGGTCAGTGAGCCGGCAACGGATTGGTTGCATGTGGAAGCTGCAACTAATAGAAAATTCAAATTTTCACATTCTAGAAATAAAATTCAGAGGTGTAGAAGTTTCCCAGATGTTTGATTCCATCTGCCTTCATGGCACCAACAGGTTAGTTTGCTTTATACTCTCTTGGTTGCCATTTGTTACAAAGACACTCAACATTCTCCTATCTTAATTATAGGCTTAATTAGAAGGAAAGATCAATACTTAGGATAATAAAAGCACACAGTTAATTAGAATAATAAAACTCCAATGATAATGAAAACAATTAAACTACTTTTCTGGGTGACATAAGGGTATGGAATAATCTTTGATAGAGTTGACATTTTGACTATAGTGAAATTGTCGCTGACCTCAGAATCTGGAGTTGAATAAGAACAAAAAATACGTAATACCAAAAATGGCAGGAACTGAGTATTTCCATTCTTAGTTTTCTGGACTGTAAATATCTGTTTACCTGAAAAAATACTTAATTCGTTGTCTTCAGGATCAGATGGTGATCGTCTGCGTTCACTGTTTGTAATACAGGCAATAGAGTCTCACCCACAACCCTTGTTTGAAGACCTGTAATTTCTACTCAGAGTTCCACCTGCTAACAAAAGTTAAATTTCAAAAGGCAGCAGAGATCTTTTGAGTTCCTTTTAGTAGGGCTCAGATGCTGAGTAAGTTTCATTTCTGAGACCACTTTTTTTTTATTTTTAGGCAAAATTTTGTTTATTAAAATAGAGGTGTTTGGTTCATCTTTCACATCCCTTTTCTCCTGATTAGACTGTGTTATGATGGTAAATTCTAGGCACTGTCCTGCCTGGGCTTCTTCAGCCCCTCTCCCATTGAAGTGGAGCACCATTCTGGTGTAACTTGGTGAGACCCTATAGCGATGTGGAACATCTTAGAGTGGTTTCCATCATAAGAGCTTGATGGCCCGGTTGTGCTTTTTTTCTTTCCATCATTTCAGGCTTTTGGTTCTTGCAGTTCTCTGAATGTTTCCACTGGGCTGTGGTCATCATCTCACAATATTATGCAGCTCCACCCACAGCCTAATACTTATTTTATTAGCAGGTTGTGTTGTTTGGGGATTTTTTGTTTGTTTTTCTTTGGGTGGTGATTTTTTGGTTTGGCTTGTTTTGTTTTTTAGAATTCAACTGCTGTAGTGAAAATAACATCAATGTGATCATGCTGAGATGTACTGGTAGAAAAGAACCAATGTCATCATTCAGTGTTGAAGGGGAAAAGCAAAGTAGTTGTTCCCTGTAAAGGCTTTCTTTGGCAAGGGCTCCTGCTGGGTTTCGAATGGTTTTGTTGTTTCTTTCCTGCTTCCATTAAATCTGGTACTATCTCTCATATATGAAAAATTGAACTTGGATGTCTGTTTTACTAGGTAATGACAAACCATCCCTGGAACTCTGACCAGCCACTACTGTGTGAGAGTACATGTTGGGACTTACAAAAATAAGAGAATGACAACTGAGATGGAGTCATGGCACTGTCTGTTACCTTTAAAATGAAGTCAAGAAAGAGGAATACTACGGAGAGGTGAAAGTAAGCGAGGGAAGGCTGATGGTGCAGTCCCAGTGAAAAGGAAGCAAGGAAAACACAGTACACTCAATAGCACAACTGTAAGCAAAGTGAAATTAATGTCCAGATTCTACCTGAGGATGAATTGTTAATGAGGGGAAGTGGAAGCAAAAGCTATGTTTGTATGACTTAGGAGAGAGCTCTTGGTCTGCGGGCAAAAGCAAAGTTTCTGTGTGACTACTGGTGCTGCAGAAAGGTTTTATGGTTTGCTTTTTTTCCTCTCTCCTGCTAAAAAGAAAGCTTCCCCTCACAAAAAAGCATGCTTCTCTTCACAGAGTGTTGCTTGAGGATTTGTGACTCTGGAACAATGGATCGATACTTGTTTGCAAAAAGCTTCAGTTAAAGTGGGACAAGTGGAGATTAGCTAGATGATCTGCTGGTTGTCCATCACTATAGATTTCTCTTTGTTAGCTGGAGAGGTTTATCTTGTCCTCCCTGTTCACAGCTGAGAAGTGATCTGAGACAAACTCTGTGGCTCACAAGAATTAAAACTAAAAGCTGTAGGTGTCACAGAAGCAATGGGAAAGGACTTCTCTGAGGGAGAACTTGCTTCTGCTCTGGAGAAACTGCTACTGCTTAGATCTCTCTTTGCATCGGAAGAAGCCTCAGCAGGCAGAGGTTGTGGGGTTGGAGTGAGGTTCATCAGCCTCCAGCTTTGTAATTGCGATGTAGAGGTGACCCAAAAATGAAGAAGGCTCCAGTCTTGTAAGGGTGCTGGGTTGTTGGGTTTTTTTTTGGTGGCTGGATCCTTGTGCTGAAAACAGCTAGGTTTTACCTCAGCCAATTTTGCCAAGGTGCCAGATGCTGGCTCGAAGGGTTTGACAAATTAATGCTTGCCACAGATTGCTCAAAGATCCACTAAAATCGGGATGGCTCCAGGTAAACAAAGGTTTAACCTCGTGGCTCAGACTGTGGGAGATAAGGTAGTATGTGATTTCCTCAGAGATTCAGAAATGTTCAGGTTGGAGCGAACTATACAATATTTTTAACCTGAGGTTTTCAATCTCATACAGTTAGGTCATTTTTATATGGGTTGGATTTTTTCCAGTGTTGTTTGTACTTCGGCAGGGGATGGCAGGACTTCATGTGCTTTTTTTCAGTGACATAGACATATTAACTAGAAGTGTCTAATTATCTTTATTGATTAACCTTATCTTATAAAGAAGTAGTCACTCACTGGAGCAGTCTATATTCTGTACACTGCAGAAAGAGAAAATGATTCATTTACTCCCTGGATTGTACTGCTCTGTATGCTACGAGAGTAAGTGATGGATAAGGGACAGCCTGCGCTGTCTTGGGTCAGAACAGTAGGTCAGACTCATTATTTACCTTTTGAATGTAGAGTGAAAGTTTCTTCTTTTTGCAAATCATGACCCCAATTCACTTGTTTACAGGGAGAGGCAGAACTGAACACACAGCTATGTTCTGCCATCTATATGTATATATACAAAGATGCTGTTTACAGCAAGTCTGAAGTATATGTGGAGGGAAGCAGGACCTGTCATTTCTGAGATGAATTAGAAAAGCTTTCCTTCAAAAGTCTATAGAGCTTTACTGTTAGTTTCTTTTAAATTATATTTTTCAAACCGTCCTTTGCTGTGATTCCAAGAAAAATAGACCACAGCCAGAGTGCGTATTTGCTTAAATTACTTTTTTTTTTTTTTTTTTTTGTCAGTCAGTAATGTCTTGCTTTTTTCCTTGTGAACCACCATCTTCTGTTATGTGCAGCAAGATCCTGATGCATGGTCAAGGATCCTAAATGCAGTTTAATGATGCAATCTAACCTTTATCCAAGTTTGTGTATGGTTTCTGTTTGTGTGTCTGCATGTGGGTATGGTATGGTGGTATATACAGTTTCTGCTCACATCTGGGCGTTCCTGTCTCATGTCTTCATAGCACACCTGATGTCTCCTTAGCAACTTCTATCTGTTGTCCAGAGTACCTTTTTCTTCTCTAAAGGACATGAACTCAGCGCATGAAAATAAATCTCCTCCTCTTTGATGTAGTCCTGATTTTTATCACTTCTGACACAGAGTCCAATTGATGCATTTCTTATTTCATTTTTGCGTTACATTTATCTTGATAGAATTACACAAGTGTAAGATCATGAGACTGAATGATTGAGTGATAAACAGGTATTTGTATTTATAACAGATCCTGCATATAACAATCTTTCTGTAAGTCAAATCTTGTTTGCTCTACTGATATGAGTAGTAGCACTCATGTGACCAAAGACTGAATCAAATTTTCCTTCTATGGAGAGAAATGCTAATCTGACCAGTGTTGCTAATAGCATATTCTGTTGATTTCAAGTCTTTTATTATGAAAGGCAGCTGGGGTTTGTTCTCCAGACACTGAAAGAGAGGGATTTTTAGGTTTCATCTTCTCTTTTCCAAATTTAACCCACAACATTTATTCCAGATGATTGTATCACACAGTATAAAGTAAACTTGTGCTAGACAAAAAGCCATTTTATAGAGTTTACCCTTTGCTAGTTTTATAGACTAGCATAAAACATAAAGGTATCCTGGGATTTTTTGTTCCTCCACAAGAAATTGAAGATGTTTTTCTAGATGCTTGAAAATAGAATGCTAGAATGCACATTAGTGGAAGATAACCATTTTGATCATGTTAATGCTACTCTGTGGGACAAATTCTGTCTCATGAGTGCTACCTTAAATTTTTGTGCTATTGGAATAATTATGCTCAATTATGATTTGTAATCCAGGGCTTAATTTAATCCATGGATAAAACATGTGCTTTGTCTTCATCTTCACTACCCAGCTGTTAAATGGAACAGAAGGGAAACATTTATCACTGAGAAAATTTGTTTTTTAAAAGTTCCTGTTGTAGTTTTGCTTTCATTGAGTTCTGTACATCAAGGTTATATAAGTTTCATTAGTGGGCCTTTTCAGGAGTTTGACTGGTTAATCAACATGCACAGAAAGCTTTCCTCTCTCTCTCCACCATTATTGTGCAGGCTGGTGCTCTCAAAGGCTTTCAGGATGGCGAGGTGCTTTGGGGAGGCTTTCCACCCTATCCCCACTCTCTCAGGCTCTGGCTGATTTATGTTTCCACTGCATCTGAAGTGGCTCATCCCATTTCCTGAGGCAGTTGGCCTTAGGAAATGTACAGTGGGGGAATGTCACACTGAAAGCTAGAATGTGGAGAGATACAATTAGAGAGGTACTTAACAGATCTTTGAAGGAAGTTTGAGACCTGGAATGGTTTGAGTTGTGTTGACTGTGTTTCAGGGTAGCTTATGAGTAGCATTTACGAAGTGGAACGTTTCAAGATGTGTCTCAAATAAGTGTGGTTCCAGAGCTATAAGGGCATGTTTGAGAAAAGGCAACACCACATAGTGCCCTTATTCTGTCTCTAGTAAAGGTTAAGACTTGGATGTGGGGCTAGACTGTGACATACAAACCAGTGGTCTGAGTTCCTTCTGTGACCATGTATGACCTGCTATCCTTTGTGAATTTTACAGTTCAGCTTGATAAACTTCTGCAGTTTTTCTATTACACGGGACAAAGCATCACTATTGATTTTTACAGCTTGATGAATTTTATTTCTGTTTTCTTGCAAAATCAGCATAAAGGGAAAAAAAACCCCACAAACTATTGCACAGAACTATAGAAGATTTTCAAACTTAATAAGAGTTTTGTACTTAGCTTTGAAATTTTAAAAAGCATGTGTATTAGACCATCCTATTGCTAATTTTTTTTTTTCCTCTGGAAACATCATTATTGAAAACAACCTTATTGCTAGTTTGACCATTTGCTATGTGAAAAATCAAACTGTCATGAGCTATTGTCTGCACTTCATCTGATGAGGTAAACATGAACACAGAGCAGTTGCTCTGGCTGAATGGGCTGAAGTAGAAGTTATTGAGTACAGCCACTCTGCACGGTGTCTTCATCCAGTGATCCTGCAGAGATCATCCTGGAGTCAGAGCAGTAATCTCTGCTCATGAAATAAAGTCAGCATGGGCTTTGTTTCTCAGAAATCTCAGAACCATTTCAATTAGGAGAGCCTTTATGCTACTAGCAATCACGTGGACCATCCTGACATTTTATTGCCCGGAAAATCATGGGTAAGGCTGATTTAAGGCAGCATTTCACTGGGTAAGGAGAAGCATTTTCACTGCTTTGTACTGTGCTGACATATAAATATATCAGGTATTCTTCCAGAGCAAAATAGCTACAGCGAAAAAACCCCAAATTCCTCCATCCTTCTAGAGTATAGACCCACTTCTGATGTGAATATAAAGACAAATAAAAGAGGAAAAACCTTTCCAAACTATAAATTAATGGATCAAATACTTCTAAATGAAATTGGAACGGCGTCTGTGGTTTTATTATCTTTTGCCATACAGGGCTGTCTTTGAAAAGGGAAAAAGCTTAGTAAAAAGTAATTTCGGAGCCTCGACTGCTTTTTGATTACAATTTGGGATTACTGTTTTAATCATCGCTTATCAAGTAATACCACAAACCTCAGAGCATGACCATCTTTCTCAGGGGAAGCCAGATTTAAAAGCCAATTTTCAGCAATCCCTCCTCTTTCTCCCAAACTCGCCTAACAAATATGGAGGGATAATAATCTGTGATATTACAAGAGACCTTAAGCAATGCCTGAAACTCTCTGTGTTCTCAGATTTCTTATGAGTTTTCCTTATTGTTGTAGAAGTATTATTGTTCAGCGGAAATACTAGCATATATCTAAGCAAGCTCTTCTTTCAAGGCAGCCTCTGAGTACGTGACACCGAGGATGCTCCTTCTTTCCCAGGCAGGTGACAGATTTTACACATGCAAGCTTGTCTAGGTGTAAACATGTGCATGTGGTCAGGGGAGGTCTGAAATGTATACCCTGTATTTGTGTGCAAATTACTACTGCAGAATGGCTTCATGCACAAGGTAAACCTCTTGCCAAGGATGTGTATGAGCTAGCAGGTGCAGCCATGAGAGATGCTGGAGGTAAAAGATGGATTTTTAACTCAATGCTACTAATATTGCATGTTTTTTCCCCAGTAGAAGCTGGGTGGCAGCCCTGTATCAGAAGGAGGAGCCCTTGCTTTCGGCAGTGCATCAGGAGGGCGTGATTAGGTGTTTCCAAGGGGAAAGACCCCTGTCAAACAAATTTTGAAGTGTGGTGCTTGGTGGGGAGCTGAACTGGCTAAGATCAACCCTGGGCCTTTTTCTTGGATTTGCTTTGGTGACGCCATCTTTCCATGAGCTTCTGATCTAGGATACCTGGTCCATGTTAAATCCTTCAGATAAATAGTGCTGCTCTTAAAAGTGAAGACTCCCTCTTCACTCCAAAAAGCTTACATCTAATGAAAGTAATTGGACTGATTCTGACCACAATTAACTTTTGTCTGAATTATTAAAATCCTACTCCATAATGCTAGGAATGGGAGAGCTCGATTAGATCATTACTTTTCTTTTCTGTAAAACGCAGGGTGTAACCTGATGGGAGATGATCTCTCTTTTCTCAAAGTGATACTGTGAGTGATCTTAGCCAAAATGCTTAGAAGACTCTGTTGCCTGCTAAGGGAACCTCAGAGCTAGTTCTGTTCAGGAGCTATACTTACTAAGATGATGCCTGGTAGAAACATGGTATGACAAGATTACCACCAGTGGGAGAGATTCATCCTCTGAGCAGCTTATGTTTCTCTTCAGATTTGTGTTTGGAAGTTCTGTACTAGTTGGGTGGGCAGAGGATAATAAATCCAACAGACTGCTGCTGGAGCAGAACCTCATCTGTCTATATTGTGACTGCTTTCCATCTCTCTGGAGAAGGCAAAAGCCCTCAAAAAAACCCCCAAAACCAAGCAAACAAAAACAAAACAAAAGCAAACCAAAACAAAAACAAAAAAATCAAACAAAACCCCCCAAAAAATAAACAAACAAAAAAACAAACAAAAAAACCCCAAACAACAATGAAAAAAATTACCCAAACCAAAAAAAACAACAAAATCAAAACCCAAATCAAAACTCTTTTATAGGTAGACTGGCAAGGGAGCAGCACAGAAGGCAGATCTCTTGTTGGCTTGGTCTTGCACAGTGCAGAATCACTGGATGAGCTGAGTTTTTTAGTGTAATGTGTGTGTTTGACCAACTAAAATTTGGATGCCTGCTGACCATGGCAGTTGAGAAGCTGGGTGGTACAGCCTCACAATCCCTAATGCAGGAGTGTTTGTGTTTCTTTCTGAGAGTTCAGGATGCTGGTGCTCTGGCCTGGTGAGGAGTTTGGAGTGACTGAGTTGAATTCACAGCCTTCTGCATTGTTTAGAACTTTAAGGAGAATCCAATTTTAAGGGCTGTAATTTAAGTGATACATGTGTGTAACGTGGTTTGCCTTCTGTCTCCTGAAATGCATGTTGTCCTTCTGTTACCTCTGTTCTTAGAGCAGCTGGGCTGCTGATGAAGTGATCATGGCTAGCTGGTGAAAATGGCAATAACTGAACTTCACTCCCTGCTCTGCTCTTCATATAGATGGCTATAAAGAGGGTGGGGAGCTGGCACCTTCAGATGGGCTATGGTGTTGGTTGTGTAAGTTTGTTTCACAGTAGAGCTTGGTTTGGAAATAGTGAATGATTCTGGTTTCTTGCCCTCCTAGGCCTAAAACCAGTTGCATCTGTGTAAGTTGTGGTTTCACTTGTATCAAAATTTTTCCTTAATTGGTTTTGTTGGTGTTTGCCTTAATTTCAGCCATAGGTGAGAGGAAGACATTTGTACTCATTTGATTAAGCCTGGAAGTTGTCTGTCTCTTGCTGGAAGGGATGCTGACAGAATATTTCTCATCCTCACTGTCTGAGGGATACTGTAATGTCATTACAGAGAGCTTTCTCATTTTTCCTTAAGGACATTAAGTTGTGTGATGTTGTAGGGTTCAGCTTTCAACAGCAAGTTGAAAGCACGATGGGCAAGACTGTAGGAATGCTTGTGACTGGAACTCAGGGAGAACACTCTCCCTGCACATCATCTCAAAATCTAATTGTTCTGTGAGTCAGAGTGAAAACAATTTTAAAACCTCCCATGAAATATATTTTCAAAAGGGAGTGAAACTTTGTACTTATGCGTTCTTGGTGACAGCACAGTCATAATAAGACTGGCTCAGTATTGCAGTCTGGAAGTCCTGAGTTTGTCTGTGTGTAGCCTACAGTGATGTTTCAGGTATGGGGAACCTAGCATTTTTGTCCCTGCTTGTTTCTGCTTGTAAAATCAGCATCATCTTCATCTGCTCCTTCTGCCAGCCTAAATTAATGTGCCAGTCTGATCTAGGAAAAAAAAAAAAAAAGAAAATAAAAAATCCTCCACCCTGCTAACAAAATACATCAATGCCAGCAGCCCCTACACATGAATGAGCCTCAATAAGCAAACCACTGTGCATGGGTGGCAGAGGAGGAGAAAAACAAGAAATTGATAAAGAAATATATTTCACTTTCAGGCTTCTGAGATATTGGCTTAAAAACAACGGGGAGAGAAAATAAACCCAGTCATTTTTTAAAATCATGAAAAATACATTGCCAGTGGCCTCCAAGCTTGAGCAGGTATTTCTTTTGCCTACAGAAGGAGGCAGAGGGCCTAGAGCTGGGAAGCATTTTCAGTTATTCTTCTGGAGCTCCAGTCATGTTACTCAAATATGGATTGATTTCAATCTGTATTGAAGCACGATTCCTGAAGCTCTTACTATTTGCAGTGTTCTGCTCAGGTATTGGGTAGGTTGGGTTAAACTCTTTCCTTTCGGATGGCTGATTTGTTCCGTATTAATGTCTTAACCAGTTCTCTCCTCCTCAGAGGAAGCAGCAGTTTTTCAAATTTGGTCCTGAACTTTTTTAAGCCTTCACGTATGTTACAGAAACAGCTATTCCAGAGAAAAATGTTGCTTGCTTTTATGTTTCCATGTAGCTGCAGGAAATGGTCCTGCACATGTGGTCATCTGAAATGCCAAAGTGAAACTGCTCAGGAATTCCTATAGTCTGCTGGAAATTATTGACTCTTAAGAATAAAACAAGCTAAGCAGAGGCTTATTTTCAGTTAGAAAAGCTTGAGTACACCTTTTCCCATGGTTATCTGTCCCAAAGGGATCTTGAGGGCTCTGGCCTTTAGGCTGAGACAGAAAGTCCAAGGGCCAAATTAACTTGTCTCAAGATCCTAGTCTGTTTGTTGGCTGATTTTGCAAGTGCCAGGCTCCCAATTGCAGGTTCCCATTTACATCTTCAGAGGTCTGAATACTGCTTTGGACCGACTCCTAGGTGATTTGTCCAGAACATAACATTAGTTTATTGCCTATGGGCGTCTCAAATGTGAGACTTGAAATGCCAGACTTATTATAGATGTCCAGGGACAAGGTAGTGCCATGTGGATGTGGTAAGGGAGAGAGGAAAGGTATGTTAGGGGACTTGTTTACATCTTCCTCCCATTTCTTGCTGAAGAATTATGTCAATGATATACTAAGTTTTGAGAGCTGCCTTGCCCTGTACAGGCAGAAGCTTTCCCTCAGTTGTGGTCATCCCTTGGAGTATTAGACCATTAGAACAAGGGGGGTTTGCCATGTCTACCTAGTGTATTGCTCACCAGCACCGTGTTTGATTTATTGTGCCGTGTAGGTTTTTTCCCCATGCATCTGTAGAAAACATGGAATAAATGACATAGACTGAGTGAAATCACATCTCCCAAGCCTCCTCTGAAATCTTAATTAAACCCACAGGGTCTTGTTTGGGGGTAGAAAAACAGCAGGATGTGAAGTACTGAAGACCAGTAAATAAATTATTGGTGCTTCTTGCTATTTCACTGTGCTAGTAGTGATGTGGAAAAAAACCTCCAAATCCATTCTTTCTGCCTGACCATTTTATTATTAGCAGCTTCTCTGTGTTTTATCCATTACTTCCCATTGAAGGAAACTGCACCAGGGACAAGAGAGTTTTTAAAAGTTGGACACAGGCTCATAAATATACAGGGAGCTTCTCCACTGAGCCTGAAATTTGCTGCTCCTATTTTTCAACCAGTACATCTCATCACATAGGCTGACCTAGAGGCTTGTGGATGTGGCTTGGAACAAAACATAACTATATGCAAGCTGCCTGGATACAGTGGTGGTTGCAGGGGCTAAGGGGGAGTGTGCAAGCATGAGGGCAGAATCTAGTGACCTTTATGGTAAAGCACACCATGCACAACCAATTAGTTGGAAAATGTAGGATCATCCTTAATCATTGTCCCAGTGTTTGGTAACTTATCTGTTCCAGTGAATTGTATTTTATCCTTCCAGTGCTCTATTAAGTAAGATCTCATGTATGCTTCCCAGGAGAAGAACCTGAGGTAAAGTGACCTGGTCAAGGTCACACGGGAAGTTGTTATTGGAGTGGGGATCTGAACTGATCTTCCATTGCTCTGGCAATAATGGATGGGGCTGAATGAGAAGTAGGTGCTCATGCCAGGTCCAGGCAGCAAGCAGAATACAGGAACAGCAAGCGTGTAATGAATAGGAGTCTTGCTTGAGCTCCTGACAGACACAGGAGAGGCTAAAAATTGCATCTTCTGCCTGCCCTCCTGCTTCTCCAGTGGTGGCAAAGTCTGGAAATTAATGGTACCCTGACTGACTCAGTGATACCTGTGGTCTTCACCTCTTCTGTGAAGCATGTGATACACAGTAGCCTTAAAAACCAGTGCAAATGGGGAAATACCAATACAGTAGCGTTCCACCCCAGTGTCTGTGCCTGGAGCCATGCAAAGCTGGCTTAGGCCACTCATGGGAGGAGCTTCAGAAGGTCAGAGATTGGCACAGGAGGTATTACAGATGGAGATAGGATTCCCTGGCACTTTGTGTCTGGGCACAAAGCCTTCTGGCTGATTACCTTTAATCTGCCAGTATGAAACAAAGGAGAGTGTAGGAGAAAGGAGCCCAACTTCTACTTTTGCTTAGGAGCAAGCCAAACAGATTTAGAAGATATCAAACTCTTTCCTTTAGGGTCTTGTTGATCCACTTGCTTAATCCTGTCCTCATATAGGTAGATGTTAATGGAAGGACGCTGTGGCTTGGCCTTTTCAGAGATTGGTTATTAAGTAAGATGATTAGAATTGGTCTAAGTAATTGCTGAGCTTTCATCTTTGTAATGAAACAAGAAAAAAAAAAGGAAACTTCATGGCTTCTGTTTTACATGTAGAAATGTCTCCCCATATTCCTCTTTAAGGTCTCTCCTTTTAATGTTGCAAGTACAAGTGGAGAACATGCAGTTCTTTCTGTTGCCACATGGAAATTTAATAATGGTTTTGGGCAGAGACCAAACTAAGTTTCCAGAAGACTGCTCTTTCTGTCCATTCATCTATGTGATGTATAAAATGAACCCAAAATATACTGGCAAGAAAAAGGACTGTTTAGTATTCAGAGCTTCAGAGACATTTAACAACATTGTCTTCACCTAAGAACCAAATTATTTCTTCAAGAACTGCACAGAGAGCACTTTGCTTTCAATTTGCAGCGTGGTCCGTCAGAACATATTGCAGCGGTGAGTGTCCTGTGTCAGGATCACTGAATTTCTACCAGTAAAGGCTCTGAGCATCTTCTTGCAAGCCTGTCTTGTCAGTTGATGTGCTGCAGATTTAGATCACCAGATATACTTTCTTTCTGATGCTTTTTCCCTGCATTGTTGCTCTTTCTGGAAGATGACAGCTCTACAAGAGAGAAGATTAAGAACAAGGAGACCTGTGGTTTTGGTAGGTGTCCTTCAGACTGTGTGAGCTTCATTGAATAAACTAATTAATACATGCCTCAGTTTCCACTTTTTAAATTGGGATAACTTCCCCCTGCCACCCCTCAGCCCTTTTCTCCAGCCAGAATAGGTTGCAAATTCTTAGTTCCATGAGATGGAATTACAGGACTGTAAGGTCTTTGAGTGAGGCCAAGACTTACCGGGCTGATCTCTGATAGCCACAACTGCACTGCGTACAAACAGTAGGACAAAACTTCATGTTGTACCAGGACCGAAAAAGCTGTGGAGAGTCCCCCAAAGTTCTGTGCCTTCCTTGGGACAGAGCAGAACATTTTACTATCGTGTTTCTAATTTCTTCTATTTAATCTTTGGCTGATACATTGCTAACGATAGCAGGAATAAATTCACCAACTCATTCCAAATTTGCCAGCAGACTAATGACAACCAGGCTACTCTCAAAGGTCTGTTCCTTGGTTGCTTTTTGTCTGGTTCTGGTTTGCTTTGGCTCAGGTCTTATGGAGAGCAAGAGCTTTGCCCCATGGTGTACTGTTCTCACTAGTGAGAGCTGGAATTCTCCATTATGTAGTTTCTAGGGCCACCTGGCCTCAACATTTTTATGTTATGCGTGATTCATGCTTTCATCTGTACTGCAGAGCAGCAAGCAAACATCTCTGTCTAGTAGCTCATCATATGAAGGTGACATGCTCTTCTGTGATGGGGCTAGGAATTGCAGTTATAGTTCAGGAACAAGCAAGAGATGAGAAAGCCCCAGATCTTCATGGGAATGTGTACTGCTTCTGTTATGCATGTGAACTGATCTGGATAATGCTGGGTACTGTTTCTTTAATGCCACTGCCTTCACTCATTCCTGGAGATATGAGGTATTTATTCATTCCAATTTATTAAAGAAAAAATCATGCCCAAAGGCTAGTTTCATCAAGATGTTTAGAAGCAGAAAATAGGTCTAGTAAGTCGGTCTCTTGGAAGGGAAAAAAAAAAAAAGGGAATCATGCCAAATCTAATTAAATGGGATGGGTTTTTTTTGTTGTGGTTTGGGTTTGTTTGTTTGTTTTGTTTTTATAATTTGGCCTCACTTTAAATTCTGGAGCAATTTGGATACAATAGCTGGCATGTGCACATGCTGCCTCTCATCTGATTGAGAGAGGTGTGCAGCATGAGCATATGCAAAGAGAAAATGCACAATCCACTGGGGACACAGAGGTTTCCACAGCAATTTTGTAGAAATCCATAACAAATGTATTGTTAGTTTGGTTTATTCCTTCTCTTTCCTGCTGTGTAAAGTATTTGATATTCAAATTAAAATGGTGCTTGTTTAGGACAATTCAGTTATAGAATAAGCCTGGTAATTGGTGCCCATGGGACTGTTTACACTCTGCTTGGTGTAATCCACTTATGGAAAATTAATGAAAGACTATTTCCTCCTCCATTGTAACTGTTTTAATGTGTACACTATGTCGTTTCCTCTTCCAGCTGAAGCTTCAGATTCTTATTTGGGGACAAATGCTCCAGCAAACTAACATGCTCCCTAGAGACCTCCTTAGGGTTATGGGTGGCTTTGGCAACGCAGAGGTTGCTGTGAGCCTCGCAGTGCTGTGAGCTCAGAAATGCCCTCTGAACTACAAGCCGTTCTTTCTCCTGGGGAGGAGCAGGAGGAGTAGTTTGCTACCAATTTAGATCCTTCCATGACACTTCCCAGTGGTATCTGAGATGCCCTGGGGTTTGTCCAGCTGACAGGTGTGAGCTGTCCTGCTGTCCCCTCTAGAGAACAGCACCAATCTACACCTCAATGTTCAGATCAAGAGTTTTCTCCCTTCCCCAACTCTGGGGAACCGGTTTAGAGAGGGGAGGCTGCCTTTTCTTGATCAGCACGTGGTCCGAGTCTGAATCTTGATTGAGCTAACTGTAATTTATTTTTTTGCTTGCTCAACTAGCTGCAAAAACCCCTTTGGTAATGTAGAGCAGAAGGTAGGAGGAAAAGAAAGAGATTATTATGCACCTATACAGTCTGTGATATTACTTGGTATGCAGCATTTGGTGTGATGGAATGTCAGTACTGCTTCTTATGTACACGTAAAGATGATGCTTGTCCTGCAGATTGGTGAAGGGAGGGAAAGGAAACCTCTTAAATGCCTGAGTTAAACCTGAGCTAAAGCACTGCTGTCACTGAACACGATTTCCTATTTCCCATTTTGTCAGATAAGGGGGGAGAAGAAAAAGAAAAGGCAGTATTTCTCCTTTCCTCGGGAACACTTTTAGCCGTTTCACAGGGAGCTGTCTGCAAGCGCAGGCCTTGTGTGAAAAACGAAGCATTTCGGTAGCTGTTCAATCTTGCAGACAGTGCTAATGCACAGCGTTGGGCTGTGGGAGCCCCGAGTCAATACAGCCAGAGCAAAGAGCTCCAGTTCCAGAGCAAATAGCAGCAGCAGAACTGGGAATACTCAGAGTAGAAGTAGCGTTGTTTTGTTATTCACAGTGGCTACAGAAAAATTCACTGAGGAAAAATCAAATGCAGAGGTCAAAAGGAGAACAAAATCAAGGTGATCCTAGAGAAATTACCCAGCTGCATTGCCTGAAAAAGTGAAATGAAATCACTGCCTCTTGCCTCAGTAATAAAGCATCGGGGGTAACATACAGGAAATGTGCTCAGTTTGACCTAGGCCTATTACCAAGATACCATCTCTTCCCTGACTTACCCCAAATTCCCTTCCCTCCTTCAGGCAGTGGACAGACTATATTTTCTTTATCTCTCATAAGAAATGCCTTTTCTCTTTCTGTGCTCAGTCAGGCTTCCTAAATAGACTGTCACTCCTTTGAATCAAAAATGCTGTAACCTTCTCTCTTAGTGTCCTTAAAATCTGCATAATTCTCCCTGACATAGACACGATTACAAATGCTGAAATCACCTTACTGATTCATAGAATCATAGAATTGTCAGGGTTGGAAGGGACCTTAAAGATCGTCTAGTTCCAACCCCCCTGCCATGGGCAGGGACACCTTCCACTAGAGCAGGTTGCTCAGAGCCTCACCTAGCTTGGTCTTAAAAACTTCCAAGGATGGGGCTTCCACCACCTCTTTGGGCAACCTCAGATCTCTATATTTTCATTCCCACACACTCTCTTCATTCTGTAGCTCACAAAAAGAACTTTGACAAACATGGTACATTTTTCTTGAGTTTCTTTTTCATTGTTTATTTTCAGTACACAGTGCAGTGAGAACACTTCCTTGTGAAAAATTTTTAAAATGGAAACTATTGTGTTTTTTAGTTTAGCTGATGAATTTTAATATGCAAATTAAAATATAAAAATACACCTATATTGCTAGGAATATATTTTAAATATATTTAAATAGGACAGTATGGGAAATATAGAGGGGAGTGAGTGCATTCTCAGTAATTTTACAGATGACATGAAAATAAGCAGGAGTGTTGACCCGCTTAAGGGTAGGAAGACTCTATGAACAGATCTGGATAGGCTGGATCAATGGGCTAAAGTCAATTGTATGATGTTTAGTAAGGTCAAATGCTGGGTCCTGCACTTTAGTCACAACTGAAGGAGTACTGAGTGGTTGAAAAGTTGCCTGGCAAAAAAGGACCTGGGAGTGTTGATTGACAACCAGCTGAAAAAGAGCCAGGAGTGTGCCCAGGTGGCCAGGAAGGCCAACACCATCCAGGCCTGTATCAGAAGCAGGAGGAATGAAGTGATTGTGCCCCTGTACTCGGCACTGGTGAGACTGCACCTTTAGTACTGTGTCCAGTTTTGGGCATCACAGTGTAAGAAAGACAGTAAGGTGCTGTGGAGTGGGTAAAGAGGAGGGCAACAAATCTGGTGAGGGGATTGGAGAACATGTCTTATGAGGATAGACTGAGGGAGGTGGGATTGTTTATCCTGAAGAAGAGGCTGAGAGGAGACTTTGTTCCTCTCTGCAGCTACCTGAAAGGAGGTTGTAGTGAGGTGGGTGTTGGCCTCTTCTCCCTAGTAACTAATGACAGGACAAGAGGAAATGGCCACAGGTTGCACTAGGGGAAATTCAGATTAGATATTAGGAAGAATTTCTTTACTCAAAGAGTATTTAAACATTGGAACAGGCTGCCCAGGGAAGTGGTGGAGTCACCATCTCTGGAGGTGTTCAGAAACCGGGTGGATGTGGTGTTTCGGGACACGGTCTAGTGGTCACGAAGGTATTGGGTAGAAGGTTGGAGCTGATGATCTTGGAGGTCTTTTCTAACCTTAACAATTCAGCGATTCTATTCTAGTCTATATCTTTATATATTTGTATTCAGTTGTTACCATTACAGTTCAAATGAATGGCAACACAAATGTTCATTACCTTAAGGGAAAAAAAAAAATACTCACTAATATGCTAGCTTGGAAACATGTATTCCTGTTTTTCCTGTAGTTCAGATCTTGGAACTAATAGAGAAGTCTTCAGTCCCACTATGGTTACTCAGGATCTTATAAGATTTCACATGTTTTGATAAGAAAAATGAGGGTGTGAACATTTCAGTTTCAAACCACCTTTTTTTATGGTTAAAAGGGAAACATTCATTGATGGATATTTTGGAGCATGAGTTTGTGGGGAGATGAATAGATTTCAGGATTTTTTCTTCCACATTATTTTTCCACACACTTTAAACTATTTTAAAGACCCAAAAAGATGTTTCACCTTCCAGAAAAAAAGATTTGAGTAAGATCTTTATCATATTTATGAGAACAGATAACCTCAACTAGGCCATAGACCTCATTAGAAATGTTATGCTTGTGAATGCAATATTAAGAACTGAAATATGGAGGAAATATCACTATGTGAAGATACTGAAATATTTAAATTTTTTTACACTTAAAGGAACACTGCTTTCTATAGTATGCTATCTTTTCTGATAATACTATTTTACATTTTACATTGGCATAGGATAGTTCCAATGTATAGGAGAGATGGAAAATTTATGTCTTTAGAAAGTGAAAAGAAAATGTGTCTTTACTAAGTGCAAAGAAAATAAACATAGCCAAGTTTAATTTCAGAGTACACTTCACTTATGTCAAAAGTTCTTTGCTTATAATGAGACTTTAATCAGATATTTATTAGGTTCCCATGCTTTCAGTGTATATTCTGTGATTTTTAGCACATTTATTAGATTAAATATTTTATGAGTAATACACTTACATTAAAAATGAATACAGTCATTCATACACTTATGTAATTACTTTAAATAACCTGAAGTAATTAAAGTAAAAATGTGGTAATCATGATTAATACTTATTAGGCAAAATTATTGGCATGGATTGATTATATGAAGTTAAAACAAATGGATTTGATTTTACAAAATGCAGTCCTCCATTATGCACAAATTTTTTGTTATGTTATTATTATTACTTTGTATTATTAGCTTCTATTATTTCTATTATTACTTGGTTTGTGTTGTTGTTGGTTTTTTTTATATATTATTTTAAGAATGGGTGTTAAATTCTGTTCCAGAAATAAAACCAAACCAAATGACAACGGAAGTTAACACAGAAATGCATCCTCTGTCTAAAATGTCACTATAACTATATATGCTTATCTACACATGTTATTGAATTATCCATCTTCTTTATGGTTACCTTAACGTGTTAGATTACTAATTAAATGATTCATTGATCTTTGGTTATTTAACACAAGTACTGAAATTTTATGAACACTATATTCGTACCAGATAATACAAACGTACATGAATATTAAAGGTGGTTGAGGATTTCATGTGCAATATTCTCCACCTTGGTTAAGAAATGTAAGAAATTAGAATTTTTCTGAAACATTTAAAGCTTTGGATGTTTTTTTTCAGAATGCTTTATGTAAATGCAAATTCTACTAGTAATATGCAGCAGATTTGTTTGCCAACACAGAAGTAGTAAGAACTGTCATTATATGTGCTAAACTTTTCTAACAGGTCCCTAGATTATCTGTAAGGAGTGACTGTTTATTTCACTGTCACTTCTAATACGCTGAAGGCATTGGATTTATTTTGTCTATTGTTCACTTTTATCTTTTTAATCTACTTTTAAGTCCTTGAATAATATTATTTCACTGTTACAAAAATGAATGGTTTCCAAGTCTCATATTTGTAGAAATAAGATAATGATGACAACCTTCCTTGCAAAAAAATATTTTGAAATCTCAGATATGTAAAGCAGATGTACTGTATTAGTCATATAAGATATATTTGTGTATACTGCATTGTTTATAGCAGAATAATATGATTTATCCTGAAATCTGTTGGAAACATATTTGTATGAACAATTCCCATTTTATTTCTTCAGAAATACTAAAATACTTCTTCTGGAGATTATCAGAAACTATGATAATTTTCATTCTCTAACCTTGTATGGTAGCATTGTTTTCTGGAAAACATGACAATGTTAATGAAGATTACAAAAGGAGAAAGCCCTGCATTTTGTGTTTATTTCAGAGGTTTCGATGGTATAGTATCAAAATATACGTAATACAGAACACTTTCTTCAAGCACTACCTCGAATAGTGAATCTAATTATTCTTTTTATATATACATATATATGTATATACAAAGACTATGTGTCACAAGGACTTGACAGAACCTAGAGGGAATGGCCTAAAGCTGATACAAGGTAGGTTTACACTAGACACTAGGAAAAAATTCTTCATGGAAAGAGTGGTGAGATATTGGAATAGGCTGCCCAGGGAGGTGGTTGAGTCGCCATCCCTAGATGTGTTTAAGCATTGCTTAGATGTGGTGTTGGGGGATATGGTCTAGGGGTGAACTTGTAGAATAGGGTTTATGGTTGGACATGATGATTCCAAGGGTCTTTTCCAACCTAAATGATTCTGTGATTCTGTGAATGTTTTTTAATAAACAGACATTAAGAATACAATATATTTAACAGATGTAGTTTCTAGATACTCATACTAAAAGTAAATTCTACCACCTGAAATAGAAATAGAATTGTTCTGTTCCATACAGCAATTTATTCTGAGACTAGCTGCATCTCTATATTCCTTGAGAGAAGAACATCCTCCTTAGTGTAATAGAAGCAAACACTGAACTTCCTTTTCAAATCAACCTGATCCCAGACAGGTTAAAAAGAGTGAGGCAGTCACTCTTTGCATAAGTGAGTATGAAATGTCTGTTCTAATTCCAATACCAGCAGTAATTGTTATTTTCCAAGCTATTAGTTCAGTTCTTAGGCAAAAGTAGTCACACAGTTAATATTTTGCCTTTTTATGTTTATAACTCATAGTGAGGCAGTCTGGTTGAGGAAGGTCATAATTCACAGGAAAAATACTGCTTGGTATTTAAATCACAATAGTGTCCTGAAGCTTCCAGTCAAGATCCCATCATACCAGACAAAACCAAAACCGAATAAAACAAAACAAAGAAATAAACAAAAAAAAAAAACCCAGCCAAACGAACAGAAACCCAAGAAGAACAAAAAAGATAGGCCCTTCCACAAAGAGGTGGTGACTGAATGATCGTTTGAACAAGTCAAATAAATATGAACAAAGACCTAACTTGATCATCACTTCTACAACTTTATTTAAAAGTAAAGTAAAAAACAATTGGAAGATGTCTTTCAGATCCAGGTCAACCATTGACAGTAAGAAAGGGCATATCATAGTGTTGTACCCTGTTTGTTACACCACTACAGCTGGTGTTAATAACAAAACTGTAAAGGTACCTTCCTTCCCAGTTCTGCATTAAATGACACCTATGAGGTACTTTCAGATGCTTTATGAGGAGCTACCTCTATTGCTAACCTCAAAATATCAAAAATGATAAATTCAACTTTCACTGCACAAGTCCTTATACAAAGAAGTCACGACAATATTGTCTTTAATCTGAGTTTGTTGTGGGTTTTTTCATCTTTCAGTTTAGAGTGCATGCAAGATTACTGATGTTCCTATGCTTCTTCAACCCACCTCTTCCCGGCATTTAAAACAAAAACAAAACAGGAAGCACACAATTCATTCATTCATTCTTTTCTGCTTTCCCACCTCTGAATGAAACTCTTCAAAGTACTGTTGTGATTTGTGGAAGCATAACTTAAAAACAAAACATAACACATTACTCAATCTATAACTCAGTGCACTAGTTACATTTAGAATTAGTAAATTGTATTACTTATAAAAATAACTATCACAAACTCTAATTTTAAAAAAATTTTTTTCTGATAATCACAATCACATCAGTATCTGTGTTGACTGCTATAATCAACCACTGTAATCAGTCACAAAAGACTATTGCAAGTTAAAATAGATAGTGTGTAGGCATTAGTATTTATGTAAATGATCTTTCTTTCTCACTTCTGCTACTTTTGAGGTTTTCTCTGATACTGAAACACTTTCTCAGTTCTCTTCATCATCTGACAGTCTTTTTCCATTGAGTGAGATTACATGGAAAAGAGGAAAAATGAGAAGGCTGCAGGGAGGAATTTTTTGCACTTAGTTCTGAGGACATAGCTCTCATGATGAACTGTGCATCACATATTCCAGAAAAGGAGGAATTTCTCACACTTTTACAAATGTGACATGTGTTGATCCTTAGTATTTTGGGGTATGAAGTGAAGGTGGAAGCATTAGGCAAGAAGGTAAGAACATCAAAAAGTCTGCAATTGTGCAAGAATTTCAATAAAGCAAAAATTGAAAGAAGAATAACATTTACAGATATTGAGTGCTAAAATCCATGGTAGACATTCTGATTCTATTTAATCAACCCAGCTTTGACAAGTGGGTTGAGTAATTCATCAGAACCTATCTGAGTTATTAATTGTCTTAAGTTTTCACTTTTTAAATGCAATGATGTATTAGCATGTTTTTGTAATAGTTTAAGTATAAACCCAAATATGTTCACTCTAAAAGAAAAGATATTTTAAACAATGGACTGTTATTCAGTAGCTCAAATCTTAACATCTTCATCTGTTTTACAAATGCTATTTAATTATACCTCATATACACCAAGGTGAAGTCTTTCTTCTTGACAATGTATCTAATATGTAATTATGTATTTGCACATAATGTACATAAACTCCCCAATTCACCTACAATTCCTGTAATTGACATTTTTACATTGCATTTTCTATTTAATATTTTAAAGAAGAAAGTCACAAGACTAACTGGGAGAAAGAGATAATTTTATGTCTATTAAAGCATTGAGATCACTTTCAAATATACAGTGATTAGAGTATTTGTGGCCTCTTCATTTGCCTGTGTGACAACACTATTATCCGTGGCTCTGGAAGCTTTTTAGTTTTTTCCCAGCATTTCTGTGCAACAAATCAGACATACTAACATCACTGTTTTTTTCACTGAAGTAACCAGTCATTATAAGTCAAAAGTCATAAGCAGACCTGTAGCATAATACTATATTAAATAAATACTTCAGAAAACATCTCTAATATAATCTGATAAAGTTGTTTATTAACATACATATTATTTTTTTTCTTTTTTAAAAAGAGAACTCTTTTTTTTTTAAAAAAAAAAAGGAAGTTCTACACAATGTTTTACCAGATTTATTTATGACTAAAACACACTGCTTTAAATTAAGAGTATATACTATGCATTTAAGAACAAAAGTTACCTCTGGACCTTGCTGAGAATGATAATCCTTAATGGATCTAGTACCACATCTTATTGAGGAAAGACTATGAAGAATTCTTATTTGTGAAGTTGGTCTGTTAATGACTTACGGTTAGTCTAGTGATTTCAGTGGATTTTCATTAGTTAGTTTGTAAAATAAGAAGGCTAACAAGTCTTCTACGTAATTTTCTATGTGTTCAGTAAAATAGTTTTATCCAAGAAGAAAATAAGATGGTAAAATGACTTGGTATTGATAAATGAATATTTGGGATAACAGATTCCTTATTTAAATACCATTTTAAAATATTTTAATGAAAAGTATTAGAAAAATCCATAGAACAATTACTCTTAGCCAGTGAGAAACATCTTGAGTACTGTCAGATAAATGTTAGATAAAACTGTGATAGTAGCTTCAAATTATTGTGTATAGGCAAAATAATCCTAACTCTATGTACGGAGTGATGAGCTATAAATCATGTATTCCCACTTGGGAAAGAAGTTTGTAGAATCACCTGGTATAGTTCTTTGAAAATAGCTGCCTATTGTTCACTGCAGTCCAGAAGGTTAACAGAATAATTAAGAACCATTAGAAAAATAATTAAGAACAAAATAAAAATAATTATTTTGTCACTTTTTAAATACTTAATACAGGCTTAAATGCTTCTGGCAATTCTCTTATAACCTTTTTCAAGGGGAGACATCAACACTAAAAAGTAAGGAGAAAGACATTAAGAACATTAAGAAGTGTAAAAAAGCTCCCATATAAGGATGGACAAAAAAGAGCAGGACTGCTTGCTTTATGAAAAAAAGATATCTAATTGGAGCTATGCTATGACAAACAGCTTGGAAAATGTGAGTTAAATGAATGGACAGTGGGGTGTATTGAAAACTGGCTGGAAGATAGAACTCAGAGGGCTGTGATTAGTGTCACAGAGTCTAGTTGGAAGCATCTGGTGTTCTTCAGGGGTAAGTACTAGGTCCAGTCCTGTTCAATATATTCATCAATGACCTGGATGAAGGAGTAGAGTGTACCCTCAGCAAGTTTGCTGACACAAAACTAGGAGGAGTCGCTGACACAAAACTAGGAGGAGTTGCTGACGCACCAGAAAGCTGTGCTGCCATTCAATGAGATCTGGACAGGCTGGAGAGTTAGGCAGAGGGCAACCTAAGGAAATTTAACAGGGACAAATGTAGACTCCTGCACCTGGGAAGAAATAACTCCATGTACCAGTACATGTTAGGTGGATGACCAGCTCAAAAGCAGCTCTGTGGAAAAACACCTGGTGGTCCTGTTGGACAACAGGATGACTATGAGCCACAAGTGTGCTCCTGTGGCCAAGAAGGCCAATGGCATGCTGAGATGCATTAAGAAGCATGGCCAGCAGGTTTAGGGAGATTCTCTACCCCCTCTACTCTGCCCTGGTGAGGCCACATCTGGAGTACAGTGTCCAGTTTTAGACTCCCTGGTTCAAGAGGGACAGAGAACTGCTGGAGATGATTCATCAATGGGCTACGAACATGATTAGGAGACTAGAACATCTCCCTTAAGACTGGCGGTCTTGGGTATCTTTTATCTGGACACAACTGAGGGGGCATCTTATCAATGCTTATAAATTCTTAAAGGGTGGGTGTCAGGAGGATGGGGCTGGTCTTTTTTCAGTAGTGCCCAGTAAAAGAACAAGAGGTAACAGGCACATATTTGAACATAAGAAGTTCCATCTAAACATGAGGAAGAAATTCTTTGAGCAAAGCACTGAAATGGACTGCTTGTAGAGATGGTGGAGTCTCCTTCTCTGGAGACATTCAAAACCCACCTGCACATGTTCCTGTGCAACCTGCTCTAGGTGAAACTGCTTTGGCAGAGGGTTTGGACTAGATGATTTCCAGAGGTCCTTTCCAACTCTTTTAATTCTGTGATTCTGAGAAATATTAATAATTTTTAATTAATTAAAATAATATATAATTGTAAAATGTAACAAAGAATACATATTCACAACCTTTAATCAGACATTTATAAAAACAATGAAAATTCACAAAGTGGATTTAATCTTTTAAGTTAAATTTTGCCTTTGAATGAAACCTTTTGGTACAGATATGAAAATAATGAATGTGGATACTATAATATAGGTAAGCACAGAAGATGTAACATCATTAAGGATTGCTACCTAGCTGGGAGAAGTCAGTGCATATCACTAGTCAGACACACAGAAATCTGATGTTGCAGTTTGTTCCAGTAACAAACTTGAGCATAAAGAATGAAATCTAGGCCACCTTACTAAGAGTCATTACTCCTCATCTCTCCCATGCCTCAGAAGCAACTCTCTCTTGTGAGAGATATCAGCTCCTGTCAGGTATCCATGCTCGCCTAGAATTTCCCTGGTTGAGGAACCTCTGCCCCCATGCCTCAATCTCCTGCTTTTCTGTGGAATACACCTGCATGGGAGCTGATCGCCTTGGCTAGACAATAGGAAGTGGGAAATATTGAAGGCAGTGGTGACTTCAAAATCCACATCTCACAGGACTCATGAAATCCTCAGGAATGATGCTCTCAGCGTGCTTTCATTCTTTCAGGATGTAATGGTCTTATTAAAGCATTCATGCAAGAAGTGCAAAAACAAAGTTCAGTATCTTTTTTTTTAAGGGCATTCAAATAATATATATATATTCCTAGAGATGACTTAGTATAGCTACATAATGATTACCATGAGGCTGGGAAATTTGCTTTCCTTCCTTGTGAAAGTGAGGCTCTCTAGAGTCAGCAAAGCAGCCTCAAATTGTGGTTCTTGCTCCCAAACCTGCTATATGAATTTTATGTCAGATGCCTAATTAATCAACAGTCCCTTGAGCAAGGACTTCTGTTTCATTTGCAAATCTTGCTTTGAAATTGAAACTGCTTGATGAGTCATCAGCTCTGGGGAAAATACAGAAGACATTTAATATTATCTTAATACGTCTTTTATTTTTCCTTTTTTTTTTTTTTTTTTTTTTTTTCTCTTCTAAATATAGCATTGGTTTCTATATGATATTTTCTGCCAAAAAATTAACCTGAATATATTGGCTACAGATCTAATTGACAGGGATTTTTTTTTCGTATTTTGCAAGGGTGAGGAATACCTATTTCCAAGTAAGAAATCTAAAACAATGTAAATGAAGAGCACAAGCGGACAAGGAGTTTACAAAATGGTCTTATTCAAATGCTCACAAACTGATCTTGAAACTGTCTAGCAACAAACCATCTACAGATGTTTAATAATTAGTAAGATTATTGAAGCTAAATCTGATAACAATGAAAGATGATAATATAAGATGATACCCTGAATCAAAACTTTCCCATTGTTCATTAGATCCAGGGTATACAAGGGTCAATACTCAGAAAGATTTATCAGCAAGGTAAAAGTTCCAAGAACATTTATTTCCCACTTCTCTGATATTGTGCAAGCAATATTTCCTCTTTTTAAATTATTTATATGCAGAATTAACAGCTGAAATCTATACCATGTAATAAAGGGAACTCCATACTGTAACATAAACCTTGTATCAAAAACCAGAAGCACATTGGTATTCAACTGAAATCTTTTTAGTTCCTTAGGAAATACATTATATGATATTCAGGAATTACAACACAGAGAGAAAAGTAACATCCAGAAGCACACATATACGAAAATACTTGATGGAAATTTCAAAATGGAAGATCTGTGGATGGTTTGTGTACTGAAAGCTAGTCTGAAAGGACTTGATACATTCAAAAAAGCTAAGCAATAGGCAAGCAGATTATCCAAAGTATGTAGTCAGGAAAATCAAAGTATACATGTCACTTTTTGGTAAGCAAATTTGAAAAGAGCTTGGGCCCTCTTAGTCTTGAAAGGCATTCAGAAGAGGATTACACATTAAGAATTTGGAAGTCTTAAAAGTTTTCCTTTCTAAATACAGATACTTTAATTGGGAAATAAGGACTTAAATAGCTATGCTAGAATTTTTTGCACTTAAATAAAAATAGAAAACAAAACCAACAAAAGCAAATCAAAACAACAACAACAAATGTAAAAACACCAAAATGTTGACTTTTTATTTTGGTTTGATGAGAAAAAAAAAAGTCTACTTCCAGAAACAAGAGATCATTTTAGTCCAACAATTTAGTCCATGCAGTGAGAAATTACTGAGCTCCCATTCACAGATGATATGCTGATTTGATTTAGGCAGTAGTAAGAAAATTATCTCTCTCTACCTATCTTTCATTTAACAGATCACTGCAAAGAGTTAAGGTACTATGAAATGGAAAGGACTAGATAAAATAGAGTTTCAAATGTCTCCTTACAAACTGACTATCATTAAATAAAGATAATATTGATGTCATGACTCTCAGTTTTCATTCAGAATTTTCTCTTGTATTATATCCAATATAACTTTATTATACTCTGTCCTATACTGCTTAGAACTTCCCTACTTAATCAGCTGATCAGACTTTGTGGAGGAATGGCTGGGAGAAAAAGGACATGTTATTGCTGCAGTAAACCTTGCCTGGCATTCGGACCCTGAGAACG
>WTSP01012228.1:215022-229760 GCA_025331215.1 Actenoides lindsayi
CAACCTGTTCCAGTGTCTCACCACCCTCATGGTGAAGAAATTCTTCCTAATGTCTAACTTGAATCGACCTATCTCTAATTTTAATCCATTCCCTCTAGTCCTATCACTGCCTGACAGCTCTCACTTTGCCTGTTCTCCTGGCAACTCTTTCAAGTGGGGACCCACCATTTCTTAAATCTCTGCTGCTTGACCTTTGGAAATTCAAATATTTTTTCCATACATTTCTGCATCTTTGTTCCTTATGTGTGGAGCACCTCTCTGGACTGAGATATCTGCTCTTTCAGCCTGTTTCAAATCTTCCTCTTCCATGCTTCTGCTAGGAAATGACTTGGTTAAGCTGACCAAGAGCTAGAGAGGAGGCAGGGGATTGCTGTTTGGGGTTTTTTTTGTCCCCCTTCTTCATCTCCCACGCTTCTTTACATCCATGAATAAATTAGTAGGGGGCAAAGTCTCCCTAGATATTGATGTGCAAATCTTGGTAAAATGCATTATTGTACCTGCCCCTTTCTCTGTATGGTCCATGGATGTGGTAGCGTTTGTTTGGGAAATGGTGTTTGCCTCGTAGGGTCATTGTCCATGTGGGCCAGAGCTGCTGTGCTTATTCTAGGTTCAGAGCCCAGGGCAGAGGCAGCAAATGCTTTGCTCAGCTGTTGTTTTACAGGGCTCAGCAACATCTCACACCTGTTCTACAAACCATACAATAAGCCTCACCTGCACAGTGCTGTGTCTGGACTGTTAAAAACCTGATATATTGCATGCAAGGTCCAACTCATAACAGCCTGCGTTCCATAGCTCATTTGGTATTGTTCTGAGGAGCATCTGTCTTAGCTACTGGCGGTGTGATCTTTGAAAACAAGCTTCATTTTGCATCTCTGTCCTTTGGAAGATGGGAAAGATTTACAACCTGCAAATAATGATGATAGGTGAACTTGCGTCCTGGGGAATGGGATGGAGGCAATGAGCTTGAGAGATGAACAACTCTGGGGTCATTTGGGCGTTCAGTGCCACTGGCATTATCAAATAGAGATGAATCAGATTCACTCTGTCTACCCGCTCAGCTGTGTTCCCATGCTAGAGCTGAACCTCTCTGTTACACAGCGTTTTCCAAACATTGGTCCATCTACAAGATGCCCTCAGAGATGGGCTGAAGGGGAAACAAGCAAACTTTTAAAGGCTTTTATTCAGTTTGTCAACGTTGAGGGGAGTTGGGAGGAAAAGACATTTGGGGGAAAATTACTTGTCCTCAAGAGTCACTTGAATATCATTGAGAAGGACTGTCTGTTATCTCCAGGTGATTGGCATCTCCCGCTCTGGATTGAAGGGACTTTCTGTTCATATTAACATATATCTTACCCTTTTGTCACTTTTGAAGTCCCTGTGGACATTAATTTTTGCTTTGGGCACGGTGAACTTTATTACAATTTCATTTGAAGAAAATGATGAAAGGGGCTTGCTTGACAACTGTCATATTTCCTCCGAACTCCTGGGTTCAAGGAACAAGACCTCCAGTTGTCTTTTAACAAGTCCATCTTGTTTTTTGCTATTATGAAATTCTTCTGGTGGATACTGGATGTAAATAGTAAATACTCATTTACTGGGGCAGATATGTTGCAATTCTTGCCATGTAGCAACCCAGTTGTGGAAGGCTGAGTCACTGCATGGCCTTGGGGAATGTTTTGAGGATTGCTTAAACAGGGTGTGAAGCTCGAATCGATCCCTGGTGAAACTGGTGGAAGCCTATCATTGAATGTGGTGGGAGATAGGCAGTAACTTGCTATATATTCTGTCTTAAGGTATGAATGCGAGAGCAGGAGCACAGAATGGTTTTGTTAAAATGGACTTGGTTAGCTCTGATTCTGGGGACTACTCAGATGAATAGTTGTGGTGAAACAGTGTTTTGCACAAGGAGCTGAACTAAAGTTAAGTGGAATCAGCACGTAAGGATATTTGGCTCCATGCCATGGTTCTTCTAAGCAAGTGAAATGAAAGGAAGAAAAAGAGCTCTGCATAGCTAGTAGTGCATCTCTCTTCCCTGATTGTTATCTGCAAGCTATTTGGAATAAAAGAGGGCAAAAAACTAAGAGCACCTGAAAATCACTCCACTGACTGTAAAACTTATGACAGATACTTTTCATTTAATTCATTCAGGAAATCAATATGTCTTACAGAATCATTTGACTGTGGTTGGCAGTGAAATGATAAATATACATGAAAACAGAATTGGATTAATAATTTTTGACAGGTAATATAATGCAGCCATTGCTGAATGATATTAACAAGAGAAGGCATGTTAAGTCCCAATGTCAGGGTAAGGCTAGGTGGTTATAATGTCTGAATAAATTTCATGCTGTGACTGAAGACTCTTGATGGCAGATGGAGATCGACAATATAAAGTTCCATTAAAAAGTCCTTTGCTTTGCTAATTCTTGACACTCTTTACTGGTCAGTAGTCTGCTCATCGATCTTGGCTGAGTGAAATAGAATTTCCCCATTCTGTCTGCCTGAGCCAACAGTTTTCATTTGCAATATACTGAGTTATGAAAAAGTGGGAAACTTCTCCATCCTGAGATCCGCATCCCAAAGAAGGCTGTCATCATCTGGGCAGGGCAGTGTCTCTCTTCCAGCTTTCTTTTTTCCTAAGTGAGACTAAGATTTTTCGTTTGTTTTTTTTTCTTCAGGGTTCACAAACATTGTAAATACATATGAAAGTGAAAACGCCCTTTGTGAAGGACATTAGATCGGGTTTATGTCAATCCCCCTATTCCAGTTTTTCCTATTCCCCTTTTTTAGCATTTTCTTTTTTTGTGCTTCCCCCCTCAGTCCAGTTGTTTCTCAGACCTTGCTTGTGGGGGATTTTTGCTGTTAAGTAATGCAAAGCAACCAGAACTCACACTGCCTATGAATTCCACCCGAAAAAGGATATTATGTGTGATGTTCCTTGTAAAAGACAGAGAGTCTGAAACAATCTCATGTTCTCACTATTCATAGGACAATGAGCTCAGAAAATATCTGTCAATGGCTTCCATGGGGCCATGTTCTCTTTCTAGGTTTGGCTGTTTGACCTGATCTCCTATTGTGATATTTTAAGTATTAGCAACAACTCGATCCTTGAAGATGCTGAGTATGCCAACATCATTTCAGTAAAGCATTTAAGCAAGCATTACTGTAGAGTATGGGAAGTGTTCCCATGGGGACTGTACTTTTACCCATGTGCTCTACTTTCCTTTGGCCAAAGTGTTTGTTGGCTGGACAGACCTGGCAGAATTCAACCTTCACTCTTATTCATAACTTGGATGGTGTTTGCACGTAAGTTTAGTGAATGCTGTTAAGTTAAGCAGTAGGTTTTGTGGGTGGCAGATCTCATTTGAGGTATGCTTTACTTAGCTACCTGCAACAAAGAATCCGTAATATAATAGTGAACTAAAAGGTGTAAATTTAAAGGGGAATTAAGAAAGAGCAGCTTAATGGAAATACAGGTGTGCAGAGACAGTAGGCCTCATAGCTGGGCAAAAAAAAAAAACCAAAAAAACCCCACCCTTTCCATTTACTGAAGGGAAAGTATTAATTTAGACCATATAGGTCAAGTATTTCTCCTTTACAGCAATGTAAATCAGCGGGTACTGATGGTGATGAATTTGATGACTGTGGCTTCAGTGTATGTTGGGCTCTGTCCAGGTAGATGTTAAATAGAAATAAGCATATTTTACAGATGATGAAGATTGCTGAAGCTTCATGGTCTAGTTCTTCTACCAGTGTAGAAATTAGGACTTCTTACATAAATTCTCATCTGAGCTTTGCAAAGGATTGCAGTGCAAGAGCTGTTCTTCAGAGGAAGAGGATGCCAAAAAAAAGTCTTCCCTTCCCAAAGTCATGTGGTAAAATATGTTAAACACTAATTTAAGACTTTGTAGTGAATTAAACACCTTGAGTAAGCATTGAAAAACTAAGACACATGGAAATAGCTGGACTCTTTGCTACATAGTTAGTTGCTCTGCTGCTCTATGCCTTGCCAAGATTTAGACATATTATTGTGTAGCAGAAAAAGCTGTCTCTCAAGCTGAGCAGAGCTCAGCATAGGTTTTTGCTTCCATCTCAGCAGAGCTAGATCATGTGGGGATTTATTATTTTTTTTGAGTTTTTTCTTAAAAAAACTCCTCCCTGAGTTTCTTCAAGCACTAATACTCCAGCCTGCAGATTCTCTAGGTGAGCATCTGGTAGTGAAAGCAGAAATCACTTTTCATCTGTTTTGCAGCCCTTTAGGACATACAGAGGTGGATGAGCACATGACATGATCCTTGGTCTTGCTTGAACATGGAATCTCATCTTTTAAAGGGAAAGACATTACTATCATAGCATATTTGTAGTTTTCCTTAGAATCCCTTCAGACAAATTCAAGCCTCACCACTTGTTCAGAGGGACTGAATAACTTGGATACTAGCTGCCATGCATTTCAATGCATGTTGGCATTCACTCTGTTAGCAGTTAATCATGCAATCACTGATTTTTGTCTGAAGGCTCTATATCTCAGCCAGCATCTGCTTCCCTCTGCAGGGCAACAGCATTTTGTGAAAACGGACAATATGTACAGAGAGGGAAGGAAAATGCAGAGGCACAAAGTGGCCCCAAACCTGTTGTAAGTTAATGGGATTGGTTACCAGAGTTTTAGCACCTCTATAGTGGGAGTCTGGAGGAACCTGGAGGGCATTCTTCTGTAGAAGGTCCTGTCTACCTACACCCAGCAGAAAGAAGCATCTCAATGAAGGACCTCCTGTCTAAACCTGCCATCTCACAAGCATTTTTGTGTTGTCTTCTAAAAGATTAAGAAGTGACTGGGACTTAGAAAAGGATCTGATTCAATACTTTTTATAACTGCAAGAAACAGTTAACATGGGGGGTAACTGGAATTAATGGAATTGTTCAGCCATAGGTCGTCTCCTGTTCTCTCATGAAACCATTAAGGCTGCCATTTTTTACTACTCAGCCAGGATCTGGAAGAATATTTTAGTGAGACAGAGTACATGAAGTGGCAAGGAAAATCATAGGATCACTGGAATTATACAACTCTTATTATAATTTGTTTCAAAGATTATTCTAATTTAATTGATCTATTAGATAAAATTATATACTAGTGTGCTGCTGGCACAGGCCCAGGTGGATGCTACCAGCATTTGTAATGTCCAGCATATCAGCCACAGGTATCCTTAAAATGATTTACTTGGTTGAACAAGTGTAGCATTACCTCTTCGCTTTACAGGATTATTTAAACTAGAAGTTGGAGCAGTGGCTTGATAATATCCCTCTAAGAAATATTCTGCCCAGTGTACAACCTTGAACTCAAGACATTTTGACTAGCTCTGTGGCTTCACATGTCAACTTCTACAGTGATTAGAAATAAAACCACATCAGGAAACTAACCTCCATACCCAGTTTTAATTTCCATCAGTTAGAAACTTCTTTTTTCCTAATACGGTATTTGTTGTTTTTCCCTTCTTGTCATGTTCTTCTTTATTCTTTCAAAACATATAAACAATTTCAGAGTACTTTGGTCATGCTAGGCTTTGAATATCACAGTATTTGAAATGAAGAAACATTTTGTTTACAGTTCTCTCTAATCTGGACAGATCCTCAGCTTCTTTTAATAACTTAGTAGCCTCTTCCTTTCATCACCTTCCACTGCTGAGGGATCTTGCTAATCTGGACTACTAATAGGGAACATTTTCTGTTACTGCTCAGAAATGACATCTTTCCATGTGATTTCAAAGCTTTTCTGAATAAATCTTCAGCACTCCTGTGTATTGGGGCAAACATAATTACCATAAAAAACTAGTTATATTTAAATAAATGAAATGTTTTCAGAAAATATCTGATTTTTATCTAGCAATATTTTGTCTTTTATTCATGGGAAACAGCCCAAACTCTCTTTTCAGCTGGCTTTTATTGTCATCTTCTTTGACTTTTGTGTCTAATAAATGCCAGTGTTTTGCAAACGTACATTTGACAAGAATGGAAAAGGCTTTGTTCAACTTCCCCACAAGAAAGGAAAAACCCCATTTGTCTGTCTAATCCTAATTCTGACAGTTCTGCTGAAGCAGAGAGGTAAGGCTCCTGCTTTAAGTAGTACAAAATGTGTGACAAACACAGATAAACATGGATCTCTGTGCTCTGTTTGACTGATGTCAGCCAAAGCCTAGCCGGACTTTGCTTCCTGAGAGAGCAGTTGTAAGAGGAGGATGTGCTAAGTGCTGGATGGCTGAAATACCCCTGGAAGACTGAAGTCTTCCCTGGCCTTTAACTCTACCTGCTGCATCAGCATGTTCCCATGAATGCAGAAGATGAATATTTTCTGATAACTATTTGGAAGCATTCAGCTGAGTAATAGCACAGATAGATATTCTACTCAGGAACTCAGCCTGCTTCTGTTTCTAGTTTATACTACAGTGAACTGAGTTACTAGCCAGACACTCAGGACAGATGATGTGCTGGGGTTTGATCCCCCCTGCCATGCACTTCGGGTGGTTGCTTACACCTCTGCAGAGTGATTCTGCCACTTGCATTTGTTTTATATATGTTGATAGGAACAGGATGAAGAGAGAATTGTCGAGCAGAGCAAGGCCAGTGCCTGTTGTTTCCAGCCTTATAGGGGCTGTGTGCTGCAAGTGGAGCTGTGATATGCTACTAAGGACCTTCTTGGTTTGTAACACTTGGGGAACCTGCGTGAGTAGTCCAGGGTAGGGTAGTCCAGAGTCCATCCTAGGACATCAGGGTTCCAAATTTCTGAGCCTGTCCTTTCTGTTTCAGAGTATTTTTATGCTCAGCTTGCACAGGAGAAAGGACTGCAAAAGGCAGATGTGGGCTAATCAAGCAGTGAACTGATGCTCTTGTTCTTTCAGCAGATTGAAAGGTGAAATGTATGCATGCTGCTGGTGTCTTTGAGGGAAAAATGTAGATTTCCTTTTTTTTTTTACTTATTTATTTTTTTTTATTCTTCCCCCCCTGCCCCAGTTAGTGTAGTGTTCATTATTATTCAAGGGGAATGAGATAGGTTGAAGACAAGAACCCGTGGATGAAGTTGTTTCTGGTAGAGGTGTGTGGTTCTACATCTGCTGTGCAGTTGTAAAATAGGGCAGGCTTTTGCAAATAGGAAACTAAGACAAGGGAAAAAAACCTAAATGAGATGTCTGTGTGTGTTCTATGAGTCCATAGCAGATGCAGAAATCAGTGTTGGGTTTTATAAATCACGTGCTTTAACCAGCTCTTGCTGGTTTAATGCTAGTGAATAGCCAGGCTGTGAGCTGGCCCTGCAGAACAGCTTGCAGTAATGCCTGTTGCACTCTTTTTCTTGGTGCATTATTGCTCATCTCTCTGTCCCACGCTCCCTCTCAGCAGAAATATAACCTGGAAGGTGCAGAAGTTGACTCCATGTGAGCAGACTGGACCTGGGTAGTAGCTGCAGGGTCAAACAGTGGAGTGGAGAGGCAGGAGCTGCATCTGACTCACGCTTCCTTCCTCAGGCACCTCAGTGCCAGCCCCACACGGGGCACTGAGCAAGGGCTCGGTCCAGGTCACAATTAACCATGAGGTGAGTGTCCCTTTTTGTTAAACTTGATGCTTGCTAAAGACTCCAGGCAAAGCATAAAATATGCTGGGACCCTGGAAAAAGAAAGCATAGAAAAGCCCCTCATGTCTGTCTCTAAAATGATATGAGTAGTGTATCTGATTTATGAAAAATGTATAAATGTGACTTGGGAACAGCTTGCGCTTTCACACTAAATAAAAGGAGAAGACAGAAGAGGGAACTCGAATGTCTGTGAGCATACTCATGTATACAAATGACTGTCATAAATCTTTTTGCATGATTGCTTTGCTTTGTGGCATCTCTTTGGGGAGTACTGCAGGGGAAAAAGCCCTACAGTTTGGGAAACTAGAAGAAAAAAATTGTGAAAGAAAATGGATTTGCTGATATAATTATGCAATTCATGTAGAACGTATTTGGTCTGCTAATCAGAACAGAAGGGAAAAGCCTAGACAGTACTGTTGGTTTAAGGGAATTGAATTAAAAGACCAAACATCCTGAGTGAGGCTGCTGCAGCCCTCAGGAGACAGGCCTGGCTCTGGAGGGGGTTGAACACAGAGCCCTGCAAACCCTGCTAGTGTCTAGTGACTGAAGAAAGAAGTGCTTTATTCTTGCAAGATGGGCTGGGAAGAAAACAAATTCCTCAGCTGGTATAAATCTGCCTTGACATTGGTGCTCATTCACATTACCTGCAGATTTGGTCCACAGCATCCTCAGTCTGGGTTTAAAGTCACTCCTGATTGTGGTCTAGCTCCATCAGCCTGGAGCTCAGGGTAGTATGCAGAGCTCCCCAGAAAAGGAAGATGAACCCTGAGGAGCTCATCTCCCCTGGGGATTCATGCTGTCATGGCCAGAGCAGATCCTATACCCAAGCTAACGCTCCTCTCTGACTGTGAAACAACTCTGCCTTGCTGATTTCCTCCAAGCATTGTTCCTCTTTGTCTCCTTGGGTTGGATGGTGGGTGATTCTTAGTTAGCCTTCTTATGTGTAAAGGAGTGAGCGAATGAGATCATTGAGAAAAAGCTGGCAGAGAGGAAAGACAATTGAAAAGGAACAGCTGAACAGTTTGTGCTCTAGTGATGTGGTCGATAGTGTTGTGTTTTTCCAGGGAAGCTCTGTCCTCTGCAGAGGTTAAGTCTTGCTCACCAGACCCAGACTGAGAAAGTATGACTGGCAGCTCTGTGGCTTGTTCCTGCCTTGGAGTGTGTGGTCCCGGTGTTGGTCTGAGCTGTATGTTCCACTGTCACTCACATTTAATCTTGCAGGGGCCCTAGGCGTACCTGCGAGCTATTTCTGCAATTAGTAAGTTTGCAGAGGAATTCCTGTTAATGAGCGAGGCTTTTGCAGCATGCTTGTGGAATAGTTAAGTGATATATAAATAATATTAATAGTTAAATAACTATTAAAGCTGCAATAAAGTATCCTTAAAAAGGATATTTGGATAATAAGGAGGGATTGTACTTTGGTATTGAGGACTTTTTGCAAACCACGGTGAATGTGGTTTCCTTTTCTGAGCAAGTGTGTGCACATGTGACAGAACAGCTCAGAGCAACACTCCTGACAGTGCCCTCGCGCCTGTCCTGAAATGACCATAAATGATGCCAGCGAGTTCAATCAAGCTGATCCCTCCTGCTCATCCTAACATCAGCCATCTGGCTCCATAGCCTTTGTGTTGTGCATGACCAGCCAGTTGACCATCTGCACATCTCAGGTTCAGACCCCTAAGCCTCCCTTGGACAACGGCCTCCTTTGGGGCTTGAATTGCCGCACAGGCTTCCGTGAAGGTGTAACTCCAGAGAAACTCCATCGTACTCAGTGAAAAGGCAATAACCACATGGAAAGGCCATCAACTTTTCTTTCTGTCATTGAACTGTGAGGCAAAAAGGAAGAAAAGCAAAGATTGTATTAGAGTTGCTGTTAGTATGAGGGAGCAAAGTCCTCAGCTGCTATATGCTGCTGTGATTTTTATTTTTTTATTAAAGTGATAAGCCTGCTACTTATACTAAAAGCAAAATAATTGTCTTTGATATAAATTTGTTCCTTTCAGTTGAAAGCCTCTGAATCTTGAAAGTGACTAGAGGCTTCCTTTCGTCTTTCTTCACAGAGTTTTTGAAGAAACCAAAGAGATTCATGCTCAAATGGGAACCACTGCAGCTTATTCCAGTCTTCTCATCCAGTGCTCAGTTCCTCCCTTCAAAGCATTTGTTTAGTCTGCTCCCAGGAGAGCCAGGCTTTGTCTGACATCCGTTAGCACAGGCAAACAGGGGCCATCTTGGATCACCAACCAAGGCATTTGCCTGAGACTAAATTCTCTTGTAGATCTGGACTACAGCTGTAGGAAGGCTGTCTCCTCTTCCCCTCTCTGGTAGAGGGAGCACAGCCTCAGTTTGAAGGACTTGACTAAGGTCAAGGTAGTGTCAGGGCTACTTGTAAGCAGCCATTTCTTCTTTTGGCCAAGAGGCTGGTGCTAAAGGGAGAGTATCATGTCCCAGTGCTTTGTAGAACAGAGTAACAGAGAGAGGATGGGATGTATCTTGCTGTAAAAGCCATTCTGTACGCTTCTGAAATAATCTTTGATAACTCAGAGAAAGGTGCAGCTGTGCCTTTCATTGAACAGCAATGAGGATGGTAAAAACTGCTTACCCCTACTTATGCAGGCTTTTCTTTTACATTAATAGCCATCCCTCTCCCTGGCTGGGCTGCCAGGGACTCACTTAATTCGTGTGCTCAGCAGACTAGCAGGATGGAAATTGTGCCACAAGCAGTTCTTGCTGTTGTCATCCAATTTTCCAGGGGGTGTGTAATGTTAGTAACTGGATGCGGCAGGATTTGGTGGGTTATTTCCCCATGCTGGAAATCTGTCTTTTTTGCCCTTTTCTCAGGCCTCCCTTTCTTTCTATTGAAAGCCAGCTCTTCTGCAGTCTTCCAGGCACAGGTAAATAGGGTAGATTAACATTCTATTATTGTGATTATCTTATTGTTCTTTGTGTGACACTGACCATGGGTCTGAAGTGCAGTGTGAAACATAAAGGAGACACAAGCCCCACTCATAAAAACAGTTTCCAGATTATACCGGATCTGATCCTGCAGGCACGTGGGAGAAAGGGCACTTGTTCCCATTCACCTTCACAGACTGTTACTGTGAGCATGGGTGTTTGAATTACCTTTATGTAACAAAATGCCTTGTATATGGCTCTTCAAAGGTAGATACAGCATAATTAGGAAAGGAATCTAAAAGGTTTCAGTGGGGATTTTCCAAGGCTTCCAAGTCATTAAGGGGTGTAAGTAACAAAGAAATTGAGTGATTTTTGTGCTCTTGAAGCCAGCGCATGCTTCTGAAATCCCACTTATTTCTGTTTGTGGCCTGATGCAGTCCCTGTTACTACACTGCTTGATCTGTGCCCTATGTTTTCTGCTTAACCTTGCTGGTTTGAATGGGCTCTGGGAGCGGCGTCACCGCCCTGTTCTCCCTGGGATGAACTGCAGGCTGCATTGAAGTCTTATTTGTTGCAAGACAAGTTTGGAATTCCTTGTCCTTATGCTGTGAAAGGTGACACCTTTGAGTACAAAAGCTTTTATTTGAAAGAGCAACAAAAAATCTGCAGTGAGTGTTCACCTGGTCACCGACAGAGAAAGCAAGTGCCCTTGTGTGTTCAAGGAGCTCACAGTTGAAACGTTCATGAAGTGGCATCACCAAAGCCCTTGAAATCAAAGGTGTCAGTTTGGCTGCCAACACCACTAAAATGTCTGTAAGATATCTCTCCAGGTAATAGGAAATTCTGATTGCCTGCTTCTACAGAGAAGCCTGTATTTTAATAACTTTTGCTATCTAAAAGTAATGCTAATATATTCCATTGGCTGCCCTGAAAACAGGAGTCTCATGCAGAAGAGCTGTCCATTGCCCTGTTCATCCCTTGACAGGGATGAGAAACAGCCACAAGCACGGCTCACTGCCCTCATCCAGTTTTCCATGGAGTGGATAACATTAGCAACTGAATGCATCAGGATTTAGTGAGTTCTTCTAGTGGGCAGGGCTGGAAAGCATCTTCAGCCTTAGGCTGTGTCTGTGAGTGTCTGACTGTATGAGACAGCCTATGTAAGAGCTTATGTGAGTCACAGCTCTTGGTCCAGTTGGGAGCCTAAAGACATTGCTCTTCCATTTTGCACCTTGAGTACAAAATTGTGTGGGTTTTATTTGTGTTATTGTTTTTGGTTGGGTTTGGTTTTTGCTTTTCTTTTTGTTTTGTTGCTGGTTATTTTTTTGGAGGGTTTTTTTTGTTTTTTTTCCTAAGGTTACCTAAACATGATTTCCCTTGTCTCTATATGCACTACCATGGCCTATGTTTTCCCCTTCTGGCTTTGTCACCTCTTACCAAAATTACTGGGCAAGGGAGTAGCTCAATAGCAAACACTGGTTTCTCAGCTGCTTGAAGCACTAGCTCAAGAGTCTGAAGTATGGAATTAAGAGCCTGGTTGTATCAGGCCTTACTACATTTCGGTTTCTTAACATAATATGGTAAGCTAAATTTTATCTAGTGAGTTATGAGACGTTAAGATCTCATTAAGGATGAACTCTTTACCCTGCTGAAGTCCATAATGGCATTTGTGTTGCTCACAGACTGAGCTCTGTGTGTCATCCTGTGATGACACTGCTGGCTTTGATACAGACTGGACAGAGATTGTTCCAAACTTTCAGCTGACACTGCTTCCCTCTGCCCTTCTCAGAGGGGAGTCAATGGAGCCAATCAGGAAAAAAAAAACCCACCTTTTTTCTTCAAATTATTATTATTTGAAAACAAACCACACTTTATAAGCACACAGACTGAGTGTCATGGGCCATTCCATCTGAAGCAATGATTTTTTCAGACCTCTTTAGAGCTAGAGTGAAAGCCCGGAAACCTACTAAACGTAGAAACATTGGACCTATTTCCCACTGGATTTACTTCCTCCTGTGCACATAAAGTGCAGAATCCACCCAGGAAAAATAGCAGAGTTTTGCACCAGTTTAAATGACTATGGAGTGCCAGTGTGAAGAGAATATGGTCCCATATTTCTCTATGGAAGACAAGTCGTTCACAAAATAGGAATGTGATGCGGTGCGTGGTTTTGCTTTGCTAAGCCCAGGGGCCTTGTCAAGTTGGTTTGGGATATTGATACTTTCTTCACAGCTCTCTACTTCCAGGAATATTGTGGGTTGGAAAGAAAAAATCCTGCCAGAGAAAGGACTTAAATATGCAGCAGGTAATACTGCAGCTGTTGATCATGGATGTAGAGATGTTTGATTTTTTTTTTTTTAATTTTTTAATTTTTTTTATTAGGTAAAATAATGGTTGTTTTCCTCTAATCAGAGAGATTTGTCTTTTCACTCAATCTCCATCTTCCCAATCAGGTCTTTTCCCCCTGGTTTTTTTTTGCTTTTTGTTTTTTTTCCCTTCTCTTCTCTGTCTTCCCCTTTAAGTGCAATCAACAATAAGAGACCAGGTCTACAGCAGTTTGATGTTTATAAAGTGGTCCAATCATAGCTTCACTTCTGGGCAGGAGTAAATAAATTCATCAAGCAATTGATGCTTTTGTGCTGCTGTTATGATAAATGTTGCCATCAATTACACCAGTATGCTCAGACTGCAAGGAGCAGAACTAACCGAATGCCGCTACCTGATAGGAATGACAAGAAGACAATACGTGCTGCCTCTCTTTGTGCTTTGTATTCATAAACACAGCTCTCCAATTATACTAATTTGTTTGTTTGGATTAGGCAATAGATTAAGAAATGTTTTTAGTTAACACTGGAGCATAACATGCATTAATATTTTGGCAAACATGACATAATTCTCTGCGTTGGGCTGGAATCAGCAGCGTGGTGAGTGTAGTTGTACTGGCTTCGAAGTTGCACCAGCTCCGTGCTGTTGGAACATGCTGAAAGAGCAACCACTTTACTACCTGAGACCTCTACAGAAAGGGATGCAAATGTCACCTGCTGTGTGCAGGACAAGAATGGTGTATGGTAGCATTTGAGTATCACCTGCTTCCTTAAATGACTTTGGATTCCTCTGGAAAAAATGGTACTGGTCCCAATACTGAAGGTTTTTGTTCATTGTTGTTTTTTGAGGATGTTGTAGGTGGTAGTTTTTAGGAGATGTTGTGTTGTTTTATCTCAGGACTGGCAATAATAAGATAGCAACTGGCTTTTGTTTGCTTTCTGCATTGGACTCAGTGCTCTCTTTTGTTCCCGTGTGGTGTTTATCATAGTCCTTGTGTGATGTGATTACAAAAGATTTGTTAGAGAAGTGAAAACCAAGCTAGCAGATAGCACACTGTAAAATCTAAAGCATATTTAACATTATTTAAATACATCCTTTCTTTGATCACAAACTGTGAAGAAGCATTGCATGAATTGAAGGAATTAATTAACTCTAGAGAGAGTGTTCCATTTACTCTTTTGAATTTAATAAACAGCTAGCAGCTTTTCAGAATGGGACATTGTCACTTAAATACCTAGAAACAAGTGCACCTTACAGCTCAAAGTGGAATTAAACATACAACAGCTGCTTCTTTTGGTCCAGTGTTCACAGGATAGCGTGTTTATTTGACACTTGGAGTTTTAAAATTCAGCAAGTGTGTATGGACCCTGTATAAATGGCTGGTGAAGAATTTATAATTTGTACTCTAGAGTTATAAATTACTTGCACGCAGCAATTAAAGCCAGAAGAGAGTTCTGTGTCTGGTGTGCCATCACAAGAGCTTTATTTGCCATGTCTGCTGTCTTCCTTACCTCATTTGTTTGCTGTTCAGATATGGTGGGGTAGCATTTGGGTTTTTTGCTCAGGTGGAGATGGAGACAAGCCGTGTCTGATCCTCTAATGAACACTGCTGGCATGAATTTCAGACCTGTCTGCAGGTAGGATTTGTGTCAAGAAATAGGTAATTCTTAGCATAGGATCAAAATCAAACTTCCTTTTCTGCCTTAGTACCTCCAAGAGAAGACTGGACATAAATGACAATCTTCATTTAAATAATATAAACATGTCCATATAAACAGCTGTTGTTGTTTGTGCTCTTCGGGGGGGGGGGGGGGGGGAGAAAAAAAAAAAAAAAGGGAGCAAAAAAATGGCAGCATTGTATGTGGTTGGAGGGTGGGGGGGGGGGGGTAACCCAACAAGGAGG
>WTSP01012228.1:229860-246137 GCA_025331215.1 Actenoides lindsayi
ATGGAGGGGTGCGCCGCGGGCAGGATGACCACCCCAGCGGTGCGAATAAAAAAAAGAAAGAAGGGAACCAAAATACTGCAGACTTGTAAGTTATAGTAGGTGTGAGGCCAGGGGTTGACCCAGCAGAGCAGCTGAGTTGAGACTGCTCTGAATAGGGCCAGAAATCCCTGTGTGAATGAGACTGTTGCAGACATGGGGAGTTCATGCAGCAGGTTGATTCTTGGTGAGATCAGCCCGCTTTTCTGATCCAGCCAGAATCAGCGGTGGTTTGAAGGGAAAGCACTACGAGAAAATGAGTGCAAGTTTTCAAACTGAGTGTGTGATCCTCTGCGTTTCACAGATCACACATTCAGCAATTTACTGGAATTGGTAGAGGGTCTGGTTCATTATAGTGCAGCATGGGTCACAGTCACTGAAGCATGAACTGCAGAAACACAATATGCAACATCCTTATTAAACACAGGGCATGGTCTGCAATCTGAAAGGAGGAAGGCTGAACCCTGTAATCTACTCTGCAGAGAACAATTGTGCACAGATTTATAAATGACATTTACAAATGATCAGAAGAATGCTGTGCTAATAGCATCCAGACAAAAAACTCACGGGAAGATAAGAAATGGATTTCAGTCCTCATAGCAGTTCACTGCAGCAAAAGGATTTTGTCTTTTTAGCATTTTCTTTTAAGTATTCATCTGCCTCCTTATCAAGAACTCGGGCTTTAATCTACTGGAGTTTGTTTCCAAACAAGGTGCTTTTTTGTGTTTGCAAGTTGAAGGCTGGTTGTGGGCGTTATTTACTCTGTTGTCCTGCCCACTACTTCTTTATCTGCTGTAACATAGGTAATGAATGCGATTATGTCAGGATAAAGCATCTGATTTACAGATGCTGCTAAAGGAAACTGTACAAGTCTCCTTGTGCTGCCCCAGGCTGAAGGTCTGCCTTCTGGGTGGTGTTTCCACTGCTTTCCCTAGATGGGACTGATGGGCAGCAAGCAAGTGAAGGTCTTGACTGATTTTTCAGGTTGGAAGAGCCCACCTTATACTTTCATAGGGATGGAAAGTGCTGGGCTTTTATAATCCATTGGAGACAATATCGAAAAGGGTTTTCTGATTTATGGCAATCCCAACTGTTGCAATGATGGATTTTGGGGTTCAGAAATGAAACAAGAACTATGAGAATTTCACATCCTCCTTACTCTCCACCTTATCCAAACATGATCAAGGGAAAAGCTTTGATAAGGATTCAGTGTTGAAATTGCAGAATCCCTTTGTCTATTCTGTATCCACGTCAGTTGTACTATCTCCAGAAGTGCTGTGGTATCTTTTAAATGACTTTTGGCTGGGCTTTTTTTTTTAATTGAAAAATCATTCCACTGCCTCCTATTCTTGGCTCCTATGTATTTAACTGCTCTAGGAGAGAAAGAATGTATTCACAGGAGTCATTTGCACCTTCTAATACCCCACTTTTTATTTCGTGCAGTGCTTGTGGAATGCTGTGTACTAACTGGGCTGCTACTGATCTAATTATACTTAGCCACAACAGTAATATAGGGAAAGGAACAAAATCAGTCAATCTGATTTTCAAGAGAATTCTTTTTTTTGCTGGAGTGAACTGCCCATGGAACCAGCTTGTGACAAATCACACTGGTGCTCCAGCAAGATGCCTTGCCATGAACTTAGAGATGTTGGTTCTGAGACTGGTGCCTCTAATGACCCCCCACCCCCTTCTCCTCAACTGGAGAGGAAAGCCTTGCTATAAATATAAGCATAAATAACAGAGGCACAGCATACCTCACAGGACACTGTAAAGCTTTCTTGGCTGAGACATCTGGGAATATCACAGGGACTTTGCGTTTCTAGGGAAGCTATTTTAAGTTATTCTGGAAGAAGCAAGTGTGATTTCGTGCTACCTTTTCCATTTTGCATGACTACTTGTAAACAGGCACATCTTAAATACAGATAATTGGATGAAAAGGGAAGAAAATAGTGTCTCTTTATATACAAGTAATTGCTGTCACATCTAGGTACTTCTGAGACAGGTAACAAGCTGTGTTCTTAAATTGCTATGCAGCTGTGGTTTGCACTTGCCCTGAAGATTTCAGTGTTTTACATTTCCCTTCCATAGTTTTCAGGAGCAATATAAAGTAGGCTGCTTAGCCGAATCTCCAGGCTTGACCTCTGTATTTGGATGCCTCAGTTTTCAGCTGCGTATTGCAAGACAGCGCGCCCTTGGTGCAGATGTGCCATCCCCTAATATTACTTAATATTAGTATCTTTGGTGAATGGGAGCTGATTTGCCACATCCTCACCTGTGGTTGGGGATATATTTGAAGCATACTTTTCTTTTCAATGTACAGCAAAGCTTTAAGTTTACTGTCCAGTGAATTATAGCAGTACCCAGCACATCAGCTAAAGAGATTTACTCTTCACCCAGCTTTCTGCTCTGGGTGTTGTAGGTGGTACATTCAGACAGCTTGACAGGGAGGAACCAAACAAAGGAAACAACCCTTTAAATGCGGAGAAACAAGGTACCATACTGCGGGTAGTTGTGAGCTGCTCCGCAACGGGAACCAGGCAGGGAAAGGAAAAGCTGTTTTGAATTTCAGACTGATTATAAATGACAAGTTATCAGGGAGCATAAAGAAGGAACTACTGTACATTTCATAACACCGATACCCTTTGTTAGACTACAGACAAAAGCAGGCTTTGATTTGAGACTGCGGGAGAATACAAGATGAGAGTCTATAAAGATGGAACATATTGATCTTCCCTTTATCTTTTCAAAGCATTACTCTTTTGTCAAGGGTTCCTATTTTTGTATAGCATGATGTCCCTATCTTCTAATACTTTGTGCATTTCAGTGCACCCTTTTTAGGGAAATACTATATTAATGTTTTCTGTAATTGTATTTTTTTAAAAAAACCCCAAACCTAAATATTTTTGAGTAATGAAACGCGTATTTGCAAATAAAGAAGTTATCTCCAAAATGAAGTAATAAAAATGGGTCAGTTCCTAGCCTGGCATGAAAGCACACAGCTTCATGTTCCTCACTGAAGATATATTGATTTATATGAACTAAGCATCTTTTTCTCTAAGACCCAAACCAGAGTGGGTTATTTTGAAGTACGCTGTCTCCTATAAAGTCTAGAAAGGGAAGACTTTAGTAGGGAGTTTGGCAATACACAAATAATTGATTTCTTTTCTTGGTGACTAAGTGAACGCTGGTGAAGAGAAATATCCAGACTGAAAATGAATTATTTAAGCTTTTTCACTAAAATGAAAAAAAAAAAATTGAAAGTTCTTCAGAGTCAGAGTTGGGTCCACTTCATATCAAAGTGTCATTTAGAAGTGTAAAATTTACAAGTAGGAATATGTGAAAATTTCAAAACAAAATAACCCTTTTTAAGTTGAAAAACATCCTACCAACAGTTGCAGTAAATGCTTTTGACCCATTTTTCGGTGTCTAAATTATTTTTTTCAATGATTGAAATCATCTCCCAGGTTAGCCAAACCCCTTGTCCCCACGTGTCTTGAGCACAGCATGCTGTTGAGTCATTGCCCTGTTCTGACAACATACGAATGCACCGCTAGTGAATTTCCAGGAAATAAGGGTTGACTAATGCACTCCAATAAAATATAGTGTTGTAATACAATAAAACACACACAACCATTATTCAAGGTGCAAACCTTAAGAAAAACTCTTAATTTGTTTTCAGTGGGGAAGCGATTGAATCCGTCCCAAATCAGTTCTTAATCCACAGCTGCTATAAATCAACAAAGAATTAAGTTTCAATTGACTTTCCTGACTTCAAGTATCAAACAAGAATCACTTGAAAGATGAAGGGAATGCTGCAATCTGAAATTCAAATGCACTGCAATCAGTAAGCTCCCCAGACTGCCTTTGAGGGTGCTATAGGTGTCCAGCACAGCGAGAGCCTGTTGGCAGAGGCTGGGGAGCCCAGCTGGGAGATGAGAGCTGTGTTAGCTGGGGTAGACTCAACAACAACAAAGTTAGACTTGCAAGCCATACAAATGTTGAATGATTTCTTGTTCTTCACGAGTTTTGCATCCCAAAATGAGAAGTTATCAGGATTGAAAACCTTCAGTGTGTTATAGGTGTGACAGTGGGACACATTTATTCATCTGAAGTGTAAAGGAATTTACTAGAAGTGCAAGATCACAGTTTTCATTTTCCTTTTCTATTTTTAACCTTTTCTTTCAACTCAGTACAGAAAGTTTGTATTTTCTAATTGTATAAGTTTCTTCATGAAAGCAACAATGGAGTGCTACAAGCTTTTTGTTTGAAAATTTTTCACAGGTTTTAAAGGAACCTAACAAATAACTGTATTTCTTCTCTTTAACAAGGAAGAGTTGGTTCCTTGCATCTTTAAAACCCTTCTTATTTCTAAGAGCAATAGAGAATTCAGAAGTCCATAGATCTGTCTGAAACTGTATAATTCAATTTTGCTTTATTTTTCACTTTGATGGAAAATGGGAATTTGCCCTCTAATCTGGCAAATCTGAGATTGGTATTTTTAAAAGTCTGGGTCAGGTTTTACAGCAACTTCTACTGTTTGTTTTCTGGAATGTCAGTGCTGCTTTAAAAAGACCACAGGTTACTGTCTTTATTTTAATGGAGCATTCTAGATACCAGTAGAGTTAAGGTACTAGGATTTCTGTTATGTGCCAATTCCATTTCCAACCTGTGCTGCGAGGAACACACAGAAGGAGAAAACCTCCTGTTCTGTTTTGCCTCCAGCATGACCCTTCTTTCAAGTTCTCTAAAAATCTTATGAAAGTGTTACAGATTCATTTGGGTGTCCTTGCTTGAAAGGCTGGAGCAACTTTTCACTTTGATATGATGATATGGAAAGTTTTTGGTGTTCAGAGGTTGTCTTTCTCCCACTAAAATCAGCAGAGGAATGCTTGGGGCTATATCCTGAGCTGTTGGAAACTAGCATAGCTCCATTTACAGCTGTAGGATCAGACTATGGCGCGAAAACAAATGCTAGAGGCGTTTTAAAAAGACATGAACCTTGGGATTTATTTATGACTATCAGTATTAATATTAAATTAAGTAAAAATAAAAAAATATAAGAAATTAGTATGAAAGAGCAAAAGAACTGCAAGAAACAAACAAAACATTACTTTTTAATTGGGTTGTGCATTTTGTAATTCCCTTTTCTAATCCAGTGTAAGCAGCTGGCTTGTGACAATATATTCCCAAAAGAATAAGCAATTTTCCTCTAACATGCCAAATTGTGTCCATCATGGCAGTGTTTAGTGTCTTGTTGGCTATCAGATACAGATTTTCATTCTTTAAAACAAATGGGTCTTGTCTCACTTCTTCTCTGCACCCCAAAACCCCCTAAATTCTCATTAGGGTAGGAATTTTTATAAAATCACAGAATCATTTAGTTTGGAAAAGACTTTTAAAATTATTGAGCCCAACAGTAATGCTGAATTATCTGCTGTAGGACTTACTGTGATTTAGAGGAGTGAATAAAAAGGCATTCAGATCCTTCTCTAGCCATTTTAAGATGCTATCAGATTTGCTGCGGTGTATTTGGAGAGAGATTTCAGAGGGCAAAGAGTGGACAAAAGGTTTACTCTTCCCAGTTGTGACTTGCTGCAAGTTCTTAAGGCTTTCTTATCACATGGCTATGGGACTTCAGTACTTTCTTTGGTAACAAGATTTCCCAAAGTGGAGCCCTGCCTTTTGGTGTTTTTCAACAGCATTGCTACATCTTGGGCTGGGATTTAGCGTTGTTGTTGTGTTCCACCCCAGGCAATGGTGCACAGTTCTCTGAGGGGTTAGGATACCCTGGTAGCAGCAGATGGCATATTAACAACATCTGCATTTTCTTCTGACCTGGAGGTGATGTTCTCTAAAAGTTACACAGCAGTAAGGACTTAGAGTTGTAGCTAAGGCTATTTACAGGATTTTGGGGGTTTGCTTTTTTGTTGTTGTTTGTTTTGTGACTGCTGGAGTCAACCAAGATTATCTCTGTCAAACAAACTGCCTGTGATAAGTGGGTAAAAATCACAAAGAAATAATTATGAAAAATAACCACCCCAAATCTTGTTTCTGAGGCTTTGCAGTAATAAAATCCAGTGGGTTTTTCTGTCTGCCGTCTTTGCTAAGCTTACAAATATGTGAAACTGTTGTGGATCACATCTGATGAACCTGACTTTCATCTACAGCAGCCACAGGCTACATATGTAGAACTGGATATTGCTTAGTTTGCTGGCCAGGAGGCCAGACATTACCAAGTTGAAAACTCGTTCCACCACAGTGTGTTTGTGTCCAAAGAAACACAAGTCACTTACTGCTTCAAGTTATGTAGTTTTATCCTGCCATAATCCCTGGAAGTCCACAGTTCAGTTACTTCCCTTCAGCCCAGAAAAACCCTCATGTGAGCACGCTCCATACAGGTGCTCTCCTGTCAGCTGCAGTTAAGGAACAATTTTTCTTTCTGGTCGCCCTCTATGCTGCAAGTTCAGACAGTTGTGCAACTGAGGAACAAAGTGATGGAAGATGTGGCTTAGAACTGTTGTGTGTTCCACAGAAATTCCCCTTTATTTGAATTTGGCACATGTTTGTCTTAGGATTGTCCTCGTAGTTGTCTGCAGCATGCTTTGGAAAACTAGGTGAGTGTAGAAGACCATATGTTCTCTGATTCTGATGCAGATTTTCCTTAAAATGAAGGGTTTAGCTGACACAGGTCAGACTCAGTAGTCCTTGCTCAGTTTTCCTGTTTGAATTTACACTGATGCTGTGCACAATGAATTGTAGTTACAGGAATTCACATTTGCAAGGCAGAGGATTTCCTCAGCGCTGAATCTCGTCTTCCAATTACCTTAATATTATAGTGTTACGTGGCAGTATTCACTTATCTAAGTTTAGATTAGGCTATTTTAAGAGTAATCTGATGTATTCATTTATGTCATACATAGAGTGGATGTTATAAAGATGTGCTATTCTTATCACTGCTGCCCATTATTATTTGTCTTGTCTGTGTATTATGTATCAGATGGAAGCATCTCAGCGTCCCAGATCAGGGTCTCATTGTAGATAAATGCTCCATTTGAGCCTTGAGAACAAATTGTTTAGGAAAATGCCATGGGGAGAAAAAGGGAATTGGAAGATTCATGAACAGAATTAATTTGATAGTAATCAGTAGTTGTGCCTGTGACCAGTTAGAGCCAGTGGTAAAACCTGTTCTGTGAATATTACCTTTGACTCTATTACCAGATTTATTTACAAGTTTTTACTTTAAGCCTTTTTTTTTTTTTTTTTTTTTTTTTTACCCTTGTCTTGGGTACCCATGTGTTTAAAATGATACCTCTACAAAAGGTATGCCCATTTTGAAGGCTTCCTAAATATTATTTCCTCAAACCAGCCCTGCAGGACATTTGCCTGTGCAGTCAGCTAACTTCACTGACCTCCAGTTAGCCAATTAACAATGGCATTATATCTGCATCCGTCTCTGAATCTTTAAGATGATGTATTACTTCTGGGTCTGGTTTTATAGGGTGGTGAATGTTGTCAGCCCTAGAACTACATTAGTCTTCCTGTGCCATTCTGTCTTTTCTTGGCTCTTGGGAAAGCATCCCATGCCAAATCCTCTGAGGCCCTTCTTTGCAATACCACAGAAATTCCCTAACCATGTAGTGACCATAAAAAAATTCTTAAGACTTAGGAGGAAACCAGCCTTGGCTATTTTAGCTACAGATGCATTGGATGAATTTGAGATTTGTATTAACTTTCTTTTATTTTTTATTTCCTGTCCAGTCTGCCCTAGACTTTATTGGTAAGTCCATTCGATTTCACTGTATTAACCTGCCTGCCTCTAGTTTCCTCTTGCCCTAATCCAATTCATGTTAGGTTTCCTCTTTCCAGTGTTGAAGAAGTTGCAGTATTTCGTGTGACAGACAATTACTGTTTCAAGAGAATTCCCCTAACCTTTTGTCAAAAGTTGAATAACCTCAGTCTGTCACCTGAGCTACCCTTTAGTATTTACTCTCTCAGGGTATCGTACTAATTGTGTTGCACAAAGCATGCTAACAAGCAGTATTGCTTGCCCACTGCAACATTTTCTCTATTAAATAGCAACTGAAACCCCTGCATTTCAAGCCAATGTTGGTCTGTGCTAACCTCTGTCAAGACGTATCCTCCCAGGGGCCTGTGTGCCCAAGGGATGGAAGGGAAGAACCAGCACCAACAAAAGCTTGGCTCAGCACTAGGCAGCCTGTTCACTGCTTGTTGCTGATCTTTGGTTTATGTAAATCAACAGCAGCCCGATAGACATTTAAAGGATTTAGTGTCAGGAAATTTTTGTGAGCTGATACAATTGGACACATGTTGGATATAATACATAACAATAAGTAGCATAAAGAAAACTACAGACCTGGTCCTTTCCCTTTCATGTTTCCTTTATATGGGTGGAATATGATCTCTCCTTTATGGCTGGTACTAATGTCCATACTTGGAAAAATCAAGCCACTGACATAAAATATCTCTCTGCATTTGGTATCAAAAGCAGTAAGTGTCCTGTATCTCCAATTGTATCTCGTGATGTAGTGGCTGAAGGCACATGCTGTCTGAAATGCTTGTGAGTTTGGCTGGGGGCTTTGATGCTGCAGTGTCACTGTAGAGAGTTTTGATGAGAAATACTTTACCCTCAAAATAAGTAAATATATAAATAAATTAAGCTCTTCAACTTCATAGCCCAGAGCAAGATTAATTAAGAGGGAAAAATGATTAATCTATCCGCTCACCACAGAATTAATGAATAACAAAGAATGCCTTCCCAGAATCCACAGCTAAAAGGGTTATGAATATCTGTGCATGTCATAGTTGTGTGTCTCTGTCTACCTGCAGCTCCCTTCACCATATTGCTCTTTTCGTAGCTTATAGCAGATCTGCTGATTTTTCCTCCTTTTTTTTTTCTTTTTTTTTTTCCTTGGTTTGGCCTTTTATTTGCTTTAAGCTGCATATGGTCTTTACATCGATTGAGATGAAGATTAATAAAAGCAAATTCTGTCATTTCCCTTATGGCAAACAGTCCCTGATTTTCAGATGGAGAAATGGAAAACAAGAGAAGTTGTGTGGTTTGAAATGGGAAACAGCATAACAGTTCTTTAAGCATTTGCATAGTCCAATATAGTCTCAAATGTTCTTTTCCTACAAACTGGCTTGTTTTCAAATGCATTTAAAAAAAAAAAAAAGCTTCAAAAACTGTTAAATGGGACTTTGTCCTTTACTGGGAATATTTGGGAATTCAACTCAACTAAATGAGTTTGGTATTTTCATCCTACTTCCATCTGTTAAGGCTTCTCACTGGCATAGTTTTTAGGGTGGAATTTTACCATACATCAGCTTTTATCATCTTATTTTCTGAAGATGGTATTTTTTAAAAATGCATTAAAGACTTTAATGCTAGAAATGGTTTGGTTTCTATTTAAATATTCTGAACATCTCTGTTAAAGGCAGATGCGAACTGTTCTAAATGTTCTTTATTACTCATACATGCACTATCCCCATGAAAAACACCATACATCAGAGGCAGCAGCAGTGATTCTTCAGATTTGCCCAGTGACAAGCCACTGTATAGCTAGTCTTTGCTAAAAATGTCAATGTCAACTTTATTTGCCAAAACATGTTTTCCTCTTTCAAGCTGCCAGTCGTTGTTTCAAAATAAATGGAATCCAAAAATCTCATTATTTTTATTGTTTAAAGCCAGCATTGGGTGCAGCTCTGAGGGTCAGAAGGTAACAATACTAATTTACCCCTGTGCTGCTGCACTTAGAATATTTAATCTCTTATGACTTTGACATGATGACTGGCTGTATTTCTTAATTTTGTTGTGAAGATTTTGCTGGAGGGCCGTGCATCTCCTAATAACGTGCATCAAGACAGAGACAAGTAAGTAATGAATATTGTATGAGGTTCTTTTCCTACAAGTGGATCAGCTTGGGCAAATACCTGCAGAATTCCACCTCATGGTGGAATTGGGACTGTGGTGATGATGGCCAAAGATTTATGTACCCTACTGCATTCAGTGCATATTTATAACTAGTCTAAGGCAGTGACAAAGTTCAGCTTTTTCATAGGCTTTTGGCTGGATTGGACAGGGAGCAACATCCTTCCAGCTTTATAGTGCTAGTGAAGAACTGTTACATTCAACATCTACCTGAGAAAGCCTACTTCTTTTTGCCAGTCCTTTCAGTAAACAGGCTTCTACCTAAAGCATGGCTATACTAAAAACATGCCTTAATATAAAACTTGATCTGGACAGTGTTTTCTGCCTAAGATAATATTTGATTAAATACTAATAAAAGAGCTGACTGCAAATTCTGTTACCATAAGGTTGGCCATTTAAGAGTAAATGAGACAATTTGATTCCAAGGAGGAACTCGGGGTCATAGTCCACAGATGTAACCTGACAGATAGAGCCAAACATTGATTTATTCCTGGGGATAGGAACACCATTCATGCCATTCAGGAACCTTTTTTTTTTTTCCCCTTCTTTTTTTAATAAATAAATAATTCAAACCCAAACAACAGTACTAGCAAAAAGCTGTCTCTGCTTTAAAGCCTATGTGGAATATGAGAGCAGAAACAGTGACTGCAGCAGAAGAGGGAACACAGGGAACCAGAGGACATTATTGCTCAGTATGAAAAGCAAAAGTCTCGGCACGTAAACAACCTAGATGTTCCTTCGGTTCTTGTAAGTTTTCTGGCAACAGGAATCAGTGAAGATGGATGTCAAGGAGTATAATGGAATAATTTCTGTATCTGTAATAGTTGGATATTAAATTACATTTATATATCTCTTGCACATTAATTTTCTTTGCTAGAACTCTCATAAACATAGACGCTATCGTTCAAAAATTCCCAGATTTATTTTCCAGTTTGTGGGTCTCTCTCTATCTATATTTTATCATGGTACCTCTGGAAGTTCTTACAGTAAGTTGTGATGGTTATCAAAAACACCAGTGTGCAACCTAGGATCCCAGTGCAGCAGCTGTCAGAGAAGTTCCAACCCCCTTCCATTTCTGAGTCGCAGATGGACTGATCCTCTCCGCCATTTGTGGGAGGCAAGGTCCTCAAGTACTTTTTTCTGTTGTTGCATCGAGTAACTCTAAGACTATGCAAATAATCTTTAATCATGGTGAATAGTAATAATCCTCTTTTAGCAAACAAGCACCTATTCTGAAATTACAGTAGGGGATAATAATAGAAAATGAATAGAGGACTATGCAGTTGGATTTTAAAAAGGTAGGAGCTCAACTCATTAAAATTGGTGGGAGCTGTAATGTTTGTAAATTAGAGCTTTGTAAAATGTAAGCATGTGGGTTGAATATTTTAGTCTTGGCAGTTATTTATATTCTGCTTTTTACAATGAGAGGTTTATTGGGGTTTTTCGTGCCTGTTTGGATAGTTGTTAGTTTTTATCTGTACGCTATCTACTACGGTGTGGTCATCAGCACAGTATCACAAGCATGAAAGCAGCAGATCTGCCTGCAGTTAAGGCATATAAGGGTAGTGTATTTTTTTGTCACAGCAACGGGTGCTAGAACACAGTGCAGTGTGTACATCTGACAAACTGTCCCATGTGCAAGTGGGAATTGCTGTGGTTTTAGAAGGAAGCATCCCAAAATTCCATTTTGGTAACTTCTGTGTAACTTTAAGTGCTAATACTGCCAAATATATCTCTATATAATTTCTGAAATATGTGTTCAAATTCTCAAGCATCTCATTTGATTTAGAACCATGCTTAAAATGAAGTTAAAATTCCGCACCTCCAGGCTAATCATGTGAACACTTAATCCCTGTTGTTGTGTTGGTCTGCTAGTTACGAGTGAGTCTTTGCACACTGTAATTGTGACCCCGCTAATAAACGCCTGTGGCATCAGGTCTGTAATAAGTGTAGCAGAGAGGTCATTCTACTAAAGTAAACACATTCATCTTGGTTGAAGCCACAGAACATTGTTTTGTCCTTCTGCTCCGAGTAGACATTGATTATATTCGGGGCTATCCAGTCACTATACACCTTTAGTTTCTGAACCAGCACTAAATGTTCCCAGCATAGAATCACTGCATGGAAATCTCTTATGGCTTTTGGGCTTCCAGCTTTTTTAATGCAGTTGAGATGGATACCAGGCTGGGGATTCCTCTCTTTGCCTTACCTGGACATAGCACTTCTGTGCTAGCGATAACAGGCATGTGGTCAACTGTGAACATGCTCCAAAGCCTCTACATCAACATGAGCAGAGTGGTAGTTTGAAGCCTTAGGAATCTGGCAGTGTCTTCTTGCAAGAGGAATTATTTGGCTATTGGCCTTCTCATGTCTCTGTAATACCAGCTTGCCATCTTCTCTGAAGCTGCAGCAGAAAAGATAAGAAGCTGGTTGGAAATGTCTCTAGTATGAGACAGTTCAGGTTTCCTTATTTATTTATCTCTGAACTTGCCAACTACTTCTGCAAAAAACTTCATGCAGTTTCCTGCAAGCATTGTTTGTTCACATCTCTTCTTGCAGAGTCTGCTGGAATTGTGGTAGGAATGGAGCTGTGCAAATAAATTGCAGAATTACTTGATGGGCTGCAATACCTCTTTGCAACAGGATGAGGGCCTCAGTTCTGTATGTCTGGGTATTTTTACAGAGATCTTAGATTTTGTTGTCTGGTTTTGTTGCTGTTTTCTCCCAAATAAGTACCACTTAAAGTAGAAAAATATTAGGATGCATTAAAAGTCTAAGTGGTGGGCTAGTAAATGCATTTGGGATTTCATTAGGAAAATGGTAGGTGATGTTAGTGTGTGTGAATAACTACAGCTGGTATCTACAATTGCAGATCATCACTTGCATAATAATTTGTCTGTGGTTTTATTCTGTTTTTTTCTTTCTTTAAAGCTAGTGTTCAAATACTTTAAACATCAAAGCCTTCTCTTCACATTATTCATGCTTGCAAATGTCTCATATCATGCAGTAGAATGATCAGAAAGGTATGTCTCTTCAGATATGGTAAATCAGTCTTGTGTCCTTTTGGAAAAGTGGTTGGGAATGATTTTACAGTTGTTAACTTGAATTAATTTATTTTTTTTTCAACCTAATATTCAAAAAACTTTCAAGCAACTTTTCAATCATCCTCTTCTCACTTTTTCCCAAAAGTAAAGTCTTCCTTTCTTTATTTCATGAGCAAGCCAATTCCTTCATCTCCTTCTAGGGACATGAAAATGAAATTCAACAGAAAACATCTCAGGAAAAACTGAAACTTATATTGATTATCTGAGTATGTGCCCACCACACCTGGGACTGTACAACTGAAGGCATGGTGATTCCAAGGGTTCTGCTATAGAGATGGTACTTTGTAGGTCTGATGTGATCTTTTTCTGACCACATTAGGGGAAGACTTGAGCTTAGGAAATGTCTAGGTAAGGATGGGCAGCTTGGTCTTATTCAGTTGCTGCACAATCTACAGTTTTCGCTAGCTGGCAAAAATAAATAAATAAATAAATCTAGTTCCTCTGTATTTGTTGAGGTTAGTAGCTCCAAATGAACTGGGGTCAGATTTGCTTGGAGTTTGTTGCCTTGACTAGTTGCACAATGGGCTCTGCAGATAATGGCTGTAAGACGGATGTTTTACTAAAGGTTCTTTTACAAATCTTTTAGTTCTGTCTTGTTTGAAGTGAAATTTACTGTCCCTGACCTCATTAGCTAAGCAGAACAGGATTGTGAATGCAGAAGTGTTCCTCTATATCAACATCTTTGTGCCAAGATGGAGTGATCTGCAGTGACCAAAAGTCAACAGAAGCAAAGATAACTGTTGCAAGATCAACACTGTACAAGACCTAGCGCAGCTTCAAGGAGAGCCACAGACAATAGCAAAGTTTGGTAGTTTTTTATGCAGTTGTTATCATTGCAGCCTCAGCTGTTTGACAGTCCAGTAGCAGCTCAGAAGTGTGCAATAAATCATTTTTCCTGCATTAGGGGAGATGTCTATGACAGATGGCTATTTTAGAGTGCTGACTGGTTGGGTTTTTTTTGGTCTTTTACCTCTAGCTCCTTAACATTTTCGTCATCTTCAGCCATCTATCCTTCATCCAGGTGTTTATTCTGGCTGAGCACAGTGATAGCAGAGACATGTAAGGAGTCTGATCAACTATAGACTATAATTTGAATACATAGTATCTTGGTGCTTCTTTATAGCATATTCCTAATCCACCTTGGATGATATGAGTGAAAACATGAAACCTATGGAGATGAGTAGGAGTAAAAAAAAATCAGTGAGAGAGGCTGGATTTGTGATTTGGAATGGGATCCTGGCATTGCCTCTGGCTTCTTCCATTGATTTGGAATGAGTTACCAATGCCTTCCCATGCTCTTCATTTGTAAGATGGGTCAGAATCGGAGCTGATTGGCATAGTTTCAACAAAAGCACTTTCACTGAAATCCAGATGCTGCATATATTGATTTTGATCTAGTTATCTTTTTGTAATATCAGCCTTTTTGAGGGAAGAAAAATTGGGACCTGACCCTTTTGGGCAGGAAACAGCGGCTTCAGCTCAATGCTGTTTGCGTGTAAACGTTTCAAAGCTTTTTGGGTTTTTTTCTGACCTTGAATTTTTTCCAAAAACATTAGTGCCATCCTTCAGTCAGCTCTAATAGTATGTCTTTTGCAACTTGCTTTGGGGGTCTCCGGATGAACAGTGATCTATAAGAGCTGGCTGTTATTTGAATGGTGTTAGGTAAAGGTTTTGGCCATATAAGCATATTCTCATGTTTTTCTGTACACGCCGTAGACTATTTTAAGCTGACCATTTTAGAACATTTACTTAGCAAAAAGAAACAACTGTTTGACCAGAGTCAATCATGGATGAAATCCTGTCTTTGAAAGACCCCATTTAAAACTGCAGTGATGTGAAAAAAATCTCCATCAGAACTTGGTAAACTCTCTGAGACGGCAAAGGTGTTTTACAACTCATGGGTCAAACTGTACACTCACGTGTCAGAGTCCAAACTGAATTCTTGTGGCCAGCTTGTGAACTTGAGGTTTATAATGGAAATAGTGATCTAACAGATTCTTAACCATATGAAGACCAGCAGGTGTTGCTATAATATATTAAATGCTGAGGAGGCATCCAATAAGCTACACTTGAGCATTAGTTCAATACGTTTTCTTAGATCAATTGGTATTTTCTAGGAAAACGTAATGCTATGACAGATTTGCAATAAGAATACTACTGAAATAATCAAAACACTGGAAAATTGCAGGTTCTGAGCCGCTTCTGCTGAGCTGACAGTTTTACTACTGCTTCAGGGAAAGAACATCTGACCCTGCATTTAGGTATTATTTGTGTTTAACAATACAGTATGTAGGAAGTAACTGAGTCCTGTACAGAGTTGTAACTGTTTGCAAGAGATGACCTTGCAGAAACCCGTGACATGTTTTGCCAGGGATGAGATTAGGTTATGGTGATGCTCTAGTCTAGGTTTGTTCAGTGCTGCTGATCCCTACAACACAGGTTTCATTGGTGATCCCCAAAAGACAAGGGAAGAATTACGCTAAGACAGAAACATGTCTTCTCAAACAAACTGCACCTTCAGGGGCTTGGCAGAAGGTGAATAACAGGGCAGTCAGAAGTAAGACAGCAGTGAAGAGATTATACCTCAAGGAACCCTGAGCAGGCCTTGCCAAGTTATAGTGAATTTAGGGAAGTTGTAACTGTTGCTGGATTTTGAGCTTGGAAGCTCCTGAAATTAAGAAGGAAGAATGAAAGGAAAAAAATAATAATCCTATACTAATGGTTATATTACGGTATGCAACCCTCAAAGTGAGATGGTATACAAGGGAGGACCACTGTGAACGTGAATGGAGAAGCTGCCAGCTGAAAGGTCTTATTTAATGTCCATACGTATCAAGCTTAGAGATCTGAGAAATTCTTCAGCAGTCACTGGATGCATGTGTGTGAGATTTAGACTAGATATGAGAGGTTTGTTGGTTGTTTGGTTTTTTTTTAACATTCAAGGTGAGGTTGGATGGGCCTCTGAGCAACCTGATGTCCCTGCTCAGCGCAGTGGGGTTGGAGTAGTTATCTTTAATGATCACTCCCAACCCAAACTATTCTATGATTCTGTGGCTTTATGCATGCTTGGCAAGGACTTCTCTTGCCCATGGCTGTGGTCACAGCCATCTTACTTCCACATAGGATCACTAGCCAATGTTGTACTTTGGCTGCCAGCAAACCCATGGAACCAAGTATGTTATCAGCTC
>WTSP01012229.1:0-11367 GCA_025331215.1 Actenoides lindsayi
CGCCGCTGGATTTCCCTCCGCGCGGTCGCTGGGGCGGGTCAGGGCTTTTCACCCGGGGTGAGGCAGTGGCCAAGCCTTACCTACCTACAGCACACAGCCATGTGAGAGGCGGCCTCGGGCTATTGTATTCGTGGAAGTGGCACTACTTTTTCCGAGAGCTGTCTGTTGCTTGCCTTTGTTTCGTGAATAGAATAACCCCATCTCCCCCCATTTTCTTGTTTGAGTCGAATATCTTTAGTTTTACTAGGTTTTTGGAAGTCATACAACAAATACTTGAAGTGCTATTTTTGAAACGCCCCCAAAAGGGATATTTCATAGCAGCTTTATTGTGGTTTTCGGTTCACGTTTTTTGGCAACGTGTGCAAGCCTTTTAGCATCTTTTTGTTCTTAAATTCCAATACTGGAAGACCTTCTCTACAGTCTCATCTTCATTGGTGACTGGCTCCTTCTAAGGAGCCCTGAAAAGCATGCTTTCTTGCATGCAAGCAGGGAAACCTGCATGCTGGTGTACTGTGTAAAACCCCTTGAACAGACTCCAGTTCTTAAGGTATCTTCCGAAATCAACAGTGTATATTAGTGAAAAAAAAAAAGGTAGCATCCTGGTTTCTCCTCCTAAAACAACAGTGGCAAACTCTGTAGTTTTTGTTGCTTAGTAGGTTCATACAGGCCAGTAATTCAGCCTCCAAATCACATTATTCTCTCTCTCTTACACATTTACAGCCAACAGACCTGGAAGAAAGACTTTTGCCTTGGAGCGAACTCCTGAGCATTTCGAGATCGTTCATCATGAAGCATGTAGTACAGGAATGGCTCAGAGTAACTACCTTGCTCCTCATAGCTCAAGCAGTTTCTGCAATGGTTCTTCCCAATGCCACACTCTTAGAGGAACTTTTGGAAAAGTACATGGATGAAGATGGTGAGTGGTGGATCGCCAAGCAGAGAGGGAAAAGGGCTATCACAGACAGTGATATGCAGAGTATCTTGGATCTTCATAATAAATTACGGGGTCAGGTGTATCCACCAGCTTCCAATATGGAATATATGGTAAGGAAAAACTGATAGTGACATGCAGAAAGAAATGTTTGTAGTAGAGTTACTGTCACTTTATAGAACAGCATACTTGCAGTCTTAGCTTGCTTGTTTACTCCTTTAAAGCACTTGTTACTTGTTTGTTTGGTTTCCTTTTGCACAGGGGTGAACTCTGAGATTAAAAATGTGGGTTTGTGGATCAAATGTCACATTCTACTGATCTTAATGCCTTTAACCTCTAACAGCTCTCCTGAATTTGTGGCAGTTCCTCAGTGTTAAAGGCCATTTTCCCAAACCGCATAACTCAAAATAGTTGATTGTGTGCTAAGACATTGCCATCTAAGAAGAGTGCTGAACTGTGAAGTTTCAAAGTAACATGGATTCTCTCCCATGCTTCTAGGTTGGGTGGAATTTCTGAGCAAAATGAGGCTTCTATAACAAGAAAGCTTTCTATTTGAGTTGGCATGTGTTACTGGACTGGAGTCCTGTATGTTCCTGTGTTTAACAGATTAATAATGTAATACATAATTTCTGTTTGTGTTTTTCCCTTAAGAAGCCTTTTTATTTGGTTTGTTATTAGTAGACTTAAATCCCCATGTCTTGGAACTTTGATTTTATGCCATAGTTCAAGGCTAACTCTCTCTCTCTCCTTGCTAATTAGATCAAATCAGGTCATTAGAGCTTTTAAGAAGTCCAGAGGTCTGATGTTCTGTATTCTTGTTTCTGCAGAAAAGCTCAAAACTTTTTCCTGTGTCCACAGTGCATATTACTTTTTGGTACAGGCACTAGAGAAATAACATGGCTATGAGTTAGGTTGTTTATACCAGATATTACACAGCTTTCCTGATGCGCTCCATTGTAAGGTTATGAAAGAGAATCACATTAATACATTTTAGAATGTAGAGATCTTTCCCAGCTTGGAGTGGTGTCTCTCAGCTTGGAGTTGTTACTGAACTGAGCGCGTATGTGTCCTGGAGGACCCGTGCTTGCATAAATCATCCATAAAGGCAGTTTCACTGAAGTTTACCTATAGAAGTGTTCCTGTAGTAGACTAAGAGCTATTGGATAATTGGTTAAACACATTTCATCTCCAAACAATGGGATGATAATATCTAAAATCCTTTTACCCCTTTCAGTTACGATTGTCTGCACGTATCTTTAAACTTTGTTTTCTGTTGTGACTTTTTCAGACCTAGTCATAAGTTACTTTTTTGTTCGAATAGCTCAGGTTGATTTAGTTCTGGAAAACTAAAGAAAAAGCTGTCCAGCCTTCTTGTAAAATGAGTGTAGGGAAGACTATTGTTTTTCCGTGTTAAAATACCACAAAACTTTTTCCTGGGATTTTATGGAAAGGTAGCTTTGATTTTTAGTTATGCACATTTTTCCATTCCTAATGCCATTCTACGTTTGCCTATGTTTTATATCTTGGAAAAAGGAATTTGGAAGAAAAATTCTAACTCATCTGACTTACAATTTTAACAGCTGTATTCTTCAAAGATCCTCCTCCTGCACTGCACACACTAGACTTTGTGTTAGGTCTACATCTGGAACAACTTTGTTGTTGTTGTTGTTTTTTCTGTACCTCCCCTGACCCAGAGTACAAGTAGCATGGCAGAGATTATTAATATATTTTAATTTTATTAATTTTAATGCCAAGGCGATGCTCTTATGTCCCATTATTAAGAATGGGATAGCAGCTTTCAAGAGAGTGGGACTCAATTTTGGCAGCATATCCAAGGCAATCGGGGATTGGGATGGGCAAGAGTTTGGGATTTGTGAATGCAAAAAGTCTTTGTAAAGAGTTGGATCAAAGTGATGGATACACGTTTAGGAACAGGGACTCCTGAGAAGGGCATGGAAAGATGCTTGGGAGCCTGGTCAAGAAGGTGCTGAGAAATCAGTGGTATGGAGGGACTGGGCATTTGATCAAGAGATGTGGTTAGGGGAAGAAGTGTGACTCACTGCACAGAGAAAAATTTGAAGCAGGAGTTCATGGAGGGAAGTTAAGAGCACAGAAATTTGCTGAGAGGCTATTTAAAAAGACTAAGCCTGGGAGTGAGTGGGAAGGGAGATTGTACCTACAGGAGACAGACAGGAGTCAGTCCTGGGAACTGAGGATGATTTAGGAGACAGCAGGAGCCCACCACTGCTTGAACAGCAGGAGGCAATGACAGGATTTCTGATTGTTTGCACATACATTTTTATGATACACATTGTGTGGTGCCCACCTTCTCTTCTGTACAAGGTGTCAAGAAAGGAATCAGGGCTGCTTTACTGTTTAGTAAGAGTGAAATTGGAGTACATAATTGGAAATCTGGCGTGGAGCCACAAATTGAACAGCAAAGGAGCAGTAAATTAAGGAAGTGTGATTTGTTTTGTGCAAGGAAATTTCTTTGGTAACACTAAGGTATGATCATTATCTTAGTGTGTAGATGCAAGAAATAAGTTACAGAGGCAAACTCCATTCTATCGTATCATAACATCTACAGATAGAGCTGTATAAATATTACTGCTAGCTTTTTCTCCATAATTAAAACAAATGGCTGTTTTGACACTTAGCAGTCACTTTATTTTCCTCGATCTGTATAAATAACAGGATGGACAAGTTCTACTTTCCCAGATAAAGAAGTAAGCACACTTAGATCTGGCTTTCCAAGGGTCTTTGACTTCTGGATCAGTTTTGTGAATGATAGAAAGTTCAAACACTCACTGGAAAAGAAAGAAAGTACGGGGTTAAAACTGTACTTGGCTATTTTTTTAAAAATGGGAATTAATGGGGATGTTTAATTGGGGAGGCGGGGGAAGTTTCAGCAGACAGACCCATACCACAAAAAAAAAAAGCCTTACAATATAATCTCTCAGGTTTTCCAAACATGAGTTCCAGTGCTCCAGAATAGGGAAACAATCCCTCTGAATGTTTGCCTGATGTTCGGTGCGAGAGATAAGAGAAGCTGAATGCCTCTGTTCTGCTCCTGCCACTGGCATGTATATGAGTTAAGGATGAGACTGATCCAAGCACTCAATCACATTTTATTTTATTTTATAAAATTTAATTTTCAGTTATTTTTCCCATTCCCAGTTACGAAACTGGCTGAATCAGATGAGTACCAGTGCTGATAAGAGAGGGTGGGAGTGCATAGCTAAGGAATTGAAGGAATGAGGAACTGCAATTTGGGTAGGGCCTTACTTGCCCAGTCCAGCTTGAGAGGCTTGTGAGGACCACAGGGCTAATGCCACATTTTGGTTGAAGTTGTACAGAGGAGAAAAGCTTTTGAGGATGGTTTCCAGCATATGAGATCTTGGTTTTATTTAAAAGAAAAGGAAAACAAAAAGGTTGAAATACTGATTTCCTGTACAGCTGGACATTCTCCCCTTACACCTTGAAAAAGAAAGAGGGTACTGGGCTATCACAGTTCAGAGGCCTAAATTTATGAGCTGCAGTAAGATTCACAGTAGATACAGTTAATGAACAGAATGTTCTCATGGTTGGTTGGCTGAACTTACTGCATGAAAAGTTCATCTTTCCAAGTTCTGTGGCTCTGGTGGTGAGTGGTAGTGGATTCCTAGGGTAAGGGATAAGAATAGAGCTTGTGAACAGAGAAGCTTCTGCAATAAAACCTCTCAGCTTCCAGCAAACAGCTTAGGAGCTTCCCAAGTCTTCTGTTGTACTTTTTCTGTCCAGTAGTCTTAGATGGGAGTTTTCTTTTATGAATCTGAACACTTTTGAGTCCATTTGTATTCTTTGAATCCATGGCATCAAATTGCAGAGCTCTATAAATTTAATTATATGCTGTGTTAAAACATACTTTTCCCCTCCTCCCCCTTTAAACCTGTTCTTTTATTTGATGCCTAGTCTTTATTTATTGTCAGAAATAATAATTTCCTCACCTGAGGTTACATCTTTTTCAGCTGAAGAGTCCTACTCCTCTTATTTGAAAAATGTTCTGCCTGAAAAGCTATTCCATTTTGTTTTCCTTCACTACCTGCTCTGGTTCTACTGTTTTAATTCAAAAGGAACAGGCCAAACTGCTGATCATGATGGCATACTGCAAACTGATGTAGTTGGGTTTTTTCCTTTTTTTTTTTCCTGTTCTTTTTTTCACTGCCTCATCTTTTCTAACATTCTTTTACTTTTTGACTGTGGCTAAAGTAAAGCTGACACCTTTCATAGAGCTATTCACAATGACTCCAAGATCTTTCCAGTGTGCTTATAGTTGACTGTTATCTCCAGCAATGTCCTCATCATTTTGCATGTGTTCATACTGAATGCTGTCTATCTCTTTGTCTTCCAATCACTTAGCACTAGTGAGTCTTCTATCTTGATCTTTCATTTTCCCATCTTGTGTTTGATGATGTTAAATAGTTAATACCACCTTGCATTCCTGTTTCTTGGCCTTTTGTGAAGAAGGTATACAGCAGAGGACCAGGGACATATCTTGCAGGCAATCTGAAAAATGGTTTCATATTTGTATTGGGGATCTTATTAATGTTTACACATATCTGAAAGGTGGGTGTCAAGTGGAAGGGGCCAGTCTCTTTTCAGTGGTGCCCTGGGATAAGGCGGGAGGTAATAGGAGCAAGGTGAAACACTGGAAGTTCCACCTCAAAATGAGGAAAAACTTCTTTACTGTGAGAGTGACAGAGCCTGGCCCAGGCTGCCCAGAGAGGCTGTGGAGTCTCCTTCTCTAGAGACTTTCAAGACCTCCCCCTGGATCTGTTCCTGTGTGGCCTGCCCTGGGTGTTCCTGCATTGGCAGGGGGCTTGGACTTGATGATCTCCAGACTTCCCTTCCAACCCCTACCATTCTGTGATTCTATGATTCTGAAATCTGTTTATCACATTTTTATCTCACTGTAGCTTAATTTTGTTGATTTATTAATTTTAAAATAATTTAGGAACTTTGTATAAGGTTTAGTTGTACTTAACCCTTTACTGTACTTAACTGTAAAAACTGTACAGTACTTACTGTACTTTACTTAACCCTGTACAGTACATAATCTCACATGTTGCTGACACCTTCAACATCTAATATACTTGGGAGGAATTCATATTATCCATACATTTAATTTGTTTTTTTAACTTGTGCCTATGAGAACATCCCAATGGAAGTCAGTTTTTAGTCTGCAGCTTCTCAGGATCTACTGGAAGCTTGTTAAAAGATTACCACCCACGTGGGGTTTTTTTGTTACTGTGGTAACAAGGCCATTTTAGAAAGAGGTTGTGTACCACACAGTAATTCAGAAGTTTCAAGGTCAAGTTCTTCCAGATTCTTGAAGGATACTGTCTGGTCCTGGCAATTTGGTATTGTTAATATTCTCAGTTTCATCTAACCTTTCTTCTCTGACATGGATCCTTTGACTTACCTTCTGTATCTTTCCCTATATAGAAGGGTTCTGGAGTGAGAACCTGCATCAGCTCCTCTGTAGGGAACAGCAGGTCAACAAATTCAGTTAACTGCTCTGCAGTGGCCTCATGTGACCTTATGACTGCATATTAGGTCATTTTTTCCTAGACCTCTTCCTTCAATGCTGAGAGTTTTTGATTTGTCAACATTATGACTTAAACAGGAAAAAAAAAATAAACAGGAAAAAAGTCTTTCTTGAGGTTATAATGAATAGTTTATGAAAACGTATGTATGTTTATCCTGCCAAATGCTGTACACAATTGTTTCATCTTAAAGAAAAGAGTAAGGGGTATTGGGGTTTTGGTGTGTGCTAGAATTTAACAGCACTGGAAAGAGAGCAGCGAAGGATGATGCCCTTCCAAAGCACCTGAACAACACTTACCACACTTTCCACATTTCTCACCTTGGGCTTTTAACACCAGTGTGGCCTTCACACCATGTACACACTTGAGGTGCATCCATATGGAAGACCTATCTGAGACAGTACTGAGAACCGAAACCAACTGGCTGAGCTGAGCAGTGTGCTGCTGTGGTTCTGCTGCTCAGGGGCTGCTCTGATGTCCCTGTCCCTTCCTCCATCGTGCTGGAACTGGCTGTGCCTGCCCAGCCTCCCTTGGCCAGGACTGAGCCTGTATGACAAAAAATGAGAACCATCGTGCTTTGGCATATACCTGTCAATGTATGTGATAGCCTTGGAATATAGGAGGCAATACATTAGTCCTGCAATTAAACTTGTTATGTGGGAGATTGACTTTAGACAGCCTTACACACTCTGCTGCCATTAATCCCACTCTTACATAAGTATCATACAAGAGACTGCAACTAAATCAGGAACTCAGCACATTAGTTTGTTGTCATTGATGTGGAAGGCCAGGTTCTATGTTATTGAGTTAGAAGGGGGTTTATTGCATCACCAATAAAATCTTACTAGATTGCAAAGTAGTAATAAAGCTTGAAAAACTTGGTTTAGGCACCATAACCCTACAGAGCCTAACCTCTTCATATTTTTTTCTAAGCACTATTTGTGTAGCATGGACTGGATTTGCAAAACTTTTTTATTCCTGATAATTTCACTGGTAACACTGCACCTTAATATCTGTGAACCTATTAATGAAAATTAGTTATTAGCATGGCCAATATCATTATTATATGGATAGTGGAAGTTGCTAGTTCCTTTATATTCCAAACTGTTGGACTCTGCAAAGTCAAAGGACCCATTAGGAATTCCATTTACAAAAGCAATTCTGGTTAATAATTTATAATGCATTCTATTTTAAGCCGTTCTTTTAGTATCCATTCCTTGATTTCATACATATTTTCCCAAAGAAATGAGTAAGCCACGTAGCTTACGCCAGATCCTGATTCTGGGGATGTGCCTTTGCTGTACTGAAAAGTGTTTAGGTTCCCAGCATGACCGAGAGCAGTGCATTTCAGACTGGTATTTCTTGGCACCCGGCCACACGCTGCATTTTGTAATTGCTGTAACTGGAGAACAGCAGTGTCCCTTCAGGCAAGGAAGTCTTTACTTACTTAATTATTTTTAGTCTTCTTTTGGCCATATCCTGCTGACAGATGTGAGGGATGCCATTGTAAAGCTTGTGCCTTGTTTCTATCAAGTTTCATTTTGCAAACCTTGTGAGGAAAACAGTCTTTTTAGAGGTACTTTTTTAAAAGTTCAGATTAGAATAATTTCTTTAGTATAGCTGTGTGATTCTTAGGGGCAATTATGGATGTGTATCTGGCAGCAGTATTTGAGCCATATTTTGTTCACGGGGGCGGGGAATTATTTATATTAATCTTACTTTGTGCTGAATGACTTAGTTTGAAAAACCTTGATAGTGGTGTATTGCAAGTGCTGATACCACATAATTCCTTTCAAAGCCATGACTGGCTCATGACTTCTGTGGGGCCTTTGTTTTTGGGAGGCTTGAAGGTTTGCCTCTCCACTTCAATAACTTCACGAGGGCTTCAGAAGAAGAAAATGAAGAACGACTGTAAATATTTCTCGTTTAGATTGGTCTCAGTTTTCCTCAGGCAAATTCTGGTTGTATTTAAATATAGATCGTTGGACTTTGGATCATAGGAATCCACTAGCGGATAGAGATTTTGCAATGGATAATCATAAAATGTTGTTCATGTCATGACATAGTGACTGAACAGGGCTTAAAAATAATTGTTAACTATTCTTTGATGCTTTTCGATCCTGTGATCTGCATAAGTCTGGAGGTAGCAGTTTCTCTGTGTCTGTCGGTACCCAGCTGAGATTTTTCTGTCTGTAGTATAGTTGGGAGAATTGAAACAGCATTAGGAAACATAAAGGAAGGACTTGTAGTGGACCTATACATTTTGGTGATTTTTTTTTTCCGTGATGAATAGAAATGCCCTATTAAATTTCCTAGACCTTTCTGACAAAACTTTTTCATGTCTCTGTTTAGTGTATCTTGTCTGTTCTGCCAAAACTCTTCAGGGATGCTTGGTTAAAAACAATTGCCATTCCTTTCGAGCAGAGGACTTTGGTTTGTGGAATCCCTTAAGCGGCTGGAGAGCACTTTGGGTGCCAAGAATAGAGCAGCTCTTTTCAGAGTGAACCTGCCTGCTTTCCCCTCTGGTTTTCCACTTTTCTGCTCCACTTCAAAGGTTGGTGGAAGTTCTCCAGTTCCTTTGCCTGTGCGCAAAGTCTACTAGACACTGCATCAAAGAACAGAGTGACGTTGACTTACGCTCTTATTCTCACTGGCAGTTTTAGCAAAGGATTGTGTGATGTGAAGTGGCCAAGAAAGCAAGTGGATAAGTCCACAGAATGACTTTTATTGATGTAATGCCAACAACAACTAAGCAACTCCAAGTAAAGAAACTGAAAGTGGAAAGTAGCAGAAAGGCTCACTGTCTCAAAGCTTTAAGGGAGCCTTCTCAAAATAATTAAAAACACAGGACAGACACTGTTCATCTTTTATTTTTACTGTCAGAGAACTTCTTCATCCCCCATATCAAAAAGAGTATTAAAATTAATCAGTAGTAACAGAATCAGAGCTTAAATACAAAATATGAGCCGAACACAGAAAGAATCAGTGAGATTTATAAAACTAACTCCATGTAGCCTGTCATCTTCATGGTATCTGCCTGTGAATCTTCTTTAACTTAAGATTTATTTTTGTTTAAATGAGGAAAAAAAAGAAGTAAATCTCAACATACTTGCATTGTAATGCTAGATATGTATCTATCCTGTTACCTATAAATGTAGTCCTCAACCTCATATTTGGCATGAGTACCTATAATAGTTAGTCTTCTATCTTCTTTTTCTACCTTCTGTCCATATAGACGAGGACAGTTTTTGCTTTCTTATGAAGGAAGATAATGAGACTGCTTCACTCATTAAATCCAGAATTTGGGCTGCCTGATACATATCACAATTTATTTGTCCTAAACTCCGTGTTGCGTGTCCAAATGGTCAGGAACTACTTTAATACACTTTTCAACTCTTTTTGTAGATTTTTGTTTAAAGATATATCTAACAGTAGTGTGAAAGCAGAGATGATTGAGTGCTCTCTGGCAGTAAGTTCAGTTATGTCAAATCAGTGGTCATCCTTTCAAAGTGGTCACTTGGACACATATCTGAGATACTGTGCCTCATTTCTCTTCGAAGCCCAGGATGTTCAGTGGCATCTCCAAAACTGCTGTAATGAAGCAGTCAGTGACAGCTCGTTTATCGTGGTAATTACTACTAGGATTGGAGGTGAGGACCTGTGCTCTGGTCAGTTTGTGATTAGCTGTAAATACTCATGAATGCTCTTTGTAATGAATGCGTGTGATTTGTACTTTGACAATGGACAAAATGCAGAAATCAAGATCAGCTTTTACACCGTTGCCTCTCTTCTCTGCATGTCAGAATATAGAACTGAATAGATGATTTTTAGTCGTGTTCTAATAGAAAGTCTTTATGCACTGCTTTTAAAAGGTAGCAAAGTAACTGCACTGTTTCAGAACACCTTGGAAAGCTGAATATTCCAGCAAGGTTTTTTTAACGTTTAGAGTACACACAGGCTTAAATGTGATTAGTCATGTCTGCTGGTTCCTATTCCTGGTTTTACTTTTTGAACACAAAAAGCTCAAACACATGAGACTGTCATAGGGAGATACTTCTAAATATTGGTGCAATTTATTCAGTGTTTGGGAACAATATTTTTGGCCTCATACCGCTTTCCTGTTTCCAGGCAGAAGCCACAGTTTTCCTGCTTTTTACTCTTTTTCCAAAAGACTAGCTGAAACCTCAAGGTCTATTCAGGGATCTCTGTCCAGTTTGAAGCTCTATAAACTCCAGCCTGCCACATGATAGCATGTAAGGTCCTGACCATTTCATTTCTAGACAGGTACCAGTTCTCAAATGAAAAATACATGCCTAACTTTCTTGGTAGTGGAAAATTATAACAATTTTAGCTGTCCTCTTTCTTTGTATGTCCTAGTGAATACTACTAACTCAGTAGTAGTTAGCATGGTCAGGTTTGTACTTTCAAGGAGAGTTGTCTGGTGGTTCAGACAACTCCTGAGTCAGTTTTTGTAGTCTCTGGGTCACCGTAAGGGACCATCAGCTACTACAGAGGCCACATTTTTGTCAAACTCAAATGACTGAATGTGAGCATCTCAGTCATTTTCAAGTTACTGACATTTCAGATGTGCTGATTATCATTAGTTTCTGTAGACTTCCTTCAGCAGCTTTGGGGTGGATGAAGAGGCCTCACCTAAGCGTGTCAGAAAGCCAAGCGATGAAAACTGCCAGTGTCTTCATCAAGAAGAGATCATGTCAAACCAATCTATAGTACCTTTTTTTATGACCCAGTCATTAAAACTAGAGATAGGTCGATTCAGGTGAGACATTAGGAAGAATTTCTTCCCCATGAGGGTGGTGAGACACTGGAACAGGTTGCCCAGAGAGGTGG
>WTSP01012229.1:11467-34649 GCA_025331215.1 Actenoides lindsayi
GTTGCAAGCGAAATAAACTGTACGTCTTAAAAGCTCCCATCCTTGGAAGTTTTTAACACCCGGCTGGATGGTACTCTGAGCAACCTGCTCTAGTGGGAGGTGTACATCATAGATCTGTATGGGGTTCATCTAGTAAGAACTTTTTACAAGTCTGTGCATAATTAAAACCTGCTTTTTTCTTTTTTTTTTTTTTTTTTTCCACATCAAACCCACATCTTTTACTCATAGGCCTGAAATGTTCCTCAAGCCAGTATCTTAAATACCTTCATAGTCTTGCATCTAACCCAGTCCTAAAGATTATCAGTAATGTTGACTGCATAACCTATCCAGGCAATCTAGAGATTCATATGACAGCAAAGCTCTTCCTAATCTTTCTTGAATCTTCTTTGCTGCAATATAAGTCCATTAATTCCTGTGTTATTCAAAACAGATCCAGAGAATAGATTATTTCCTATCTTTCTCTAGCAGACATATGCATATTTGAAAACAGGCACCATTTCAACTCTTGAGACGTTTCCTTTTCAGGGTCGTACTCATTAGTTCAGTCCCTCTCCTAATTCGAATCTTCCAGACTTCTGATCATTGCCATTATTCTCCTCTGGTCTGCTTATAACATAGCACTCAAACAGAATATTGCAAGTGAGCAAAGCAGAAGGATTACGACTTCACATACCTTGAAGGCTGTGCTCTCATTTATGCATCTCTGTATAATTTACCTTTTCTTGCACAATATTGACATAATTCAGCCAGTGGTTCACTATGACCTAAGATTTGTTTCTGTAAGAGCTGGTACATAGCCATGTACTTCCCAACTTTGTAACTGGCTATACGTGCCCAAATGTAATGTCTTGCATTTATTCCTGCACCAACCAGATCCGTCCCCACATTACAATATTTTCTTGTAAACCACATTAGTGAAAGCTGTCTCAGACCTTGTCTTTTACTAAGTTTAAGGTATATGGTATCTACTCCACCTTCCTTTAGCCACCGGCATGATTTTCTAGATAGAAATTGTATTGATTTGACATTCTGTCATTCTGTCATTCTGTGACTTGGTTTAGGTGAGTTATTACTGACTGCTATTAATTGCTTTGATTTCTTTTACATGCTTACCAAAACTTGCTGATTATTTATTCCACTATTTTTTTCCCAGGACCGAGTTGTCCTTTGACTAATTGTTCAAATGCATCTGTATCAAAGTTTTAGTTCAGGTCAAGAGTGCACTTCTGAACTGAGCCTCAAAGCATGTAAACTCTTACTGTGTCACGCTACTTGCTAAAGCAGACGTAGCGGATTGTTTCCAGGCTCTTCCTTTCCCCCATTTTTAACACAAGGGGCACCTCATGCTTTCTAGTCTCGGTAACTCTACCTGGTTCTGAGACTTCATCAGCCAGCTGCTTCGGTATCCAAGGATGAAACTCAGCTCTGAGCTGGTTTGAGTACATACTACTCACCTAAATCCTGACTCATTTCTTCCATATTTGTCCTGACGTCCTGCTCCTGGAGGGACTGTGTGGCCAACAGCACTCAGTGAGATAAGAACATTTGCTATTCTAATAATAGTGCAGCAGAGAACAAAACACAGAATATAATGCTGTCTGCTTCTTTGTACCCTGCTTTATGTCATCATCTAACGGCCTGCAGGCACAGGTTTCCCTGCGTGGAGGAAAGGGCTTCAGCTCTCTCATCACCCCTAGCTAGTGCAACACACACATTTGCACATCACCTAACGCGGTCAAGGTGTTGTGAACTGTACAGCCTGTCTGGCCTGAGTCCTGTCATGCCTGACTGCCCCTGAACAAGTAAATCCAAGCTGGCTCATTTCAAGGAAATACTGGTATAGTAGTAAAATTAAATCTATTTTAAAAACATGTTCCATGCCATATGATTCCACTGGGGATAATAAAATCTGCCAATTTCCTCTCTGGCCAGGGTTCAGTTGCTGTAAAGTGTCACATTGTAGTTTCTCTCAAGAAAGAAGTCCATTCATTCCAGGCTGTGTGTAGGAGCAAATGACCGGAACTGGAGGTTTACAGCAAGTCTGTGCTGAGGTGTTAATTGTGATCACTGCTCAAAGGTTCAACTCTACTAACAGAGAGCACAACATGGAATTTAGGCTATTAATAAGGGAAATGTTTTGTTATGTGGTGTGCAGCTGTTATTAATGTGTACCAGGCATGGCTTAGCGGGAAACCTCCCTAGTAATGCTGGCTGGGTTCTGCTTTCAGTTTAGCACCCTCTGAGTTGCCAGTCATGAGATCTACCCTGCCCTTTCATCTTCCAAACTGCCAGTCTTGAGATCTATTCTGCCCTTTCTGACATCCACGCTGTGAATCTCCTATCCTGGCCCTGAGCCATGGGTACCTCCAGTGAAATCTGTGTGGTTACGTGCTGGATTCAAATCAGAGTAAAGGAAACAAGGAATGGGTCTGGGCAAGCCTAGGAAATTGCTTATTCCTGTTATTGGAAGCTTCATGCAAGTCTAGGGCTAAATAGCCTGTCCATCCATGGGAGCTGGGTGAATAAAGGTTAACATCTGTTTGTAAAAAAGGCCAAGGAAGCGTTCAAGGGTCTGAGATTTCTTAACAGCAGACAGGAAGGAAGATGATTACTTAGACCTTACACTTGACCTGGTGTATTACTTGGACTTGCTGCAGAACTGAACTGCTTTGCTGCAGTGTACTGAAATGCACCGTGTTTAATCCAATGCCTGCTGGATTTGTTGTGTTCCCTTTGGCAATCTCATGCACACAGAAGAAAGCAGAGAGAACTGAAACATGTATATTTAAGAGTCATTTCAAACTGCTGAAGTGAAGTCTTTATTATTATTACCAAGACTATTACATTATTTGACAAATGGTGTTGATATTACCTGTCTGGCTGTAAAATAATTATTAATTCTTGTAATAACAACATTGATTCATATTTCATTTTTACCATAAAAGAACCCAAACAACTCTGTAAATCAAGCCAATGTTGCAGACGTTTACACTTATACATCACTTATGATACCATGACTTAGATTCATCCTACCTAAATCCGGGCATCTAAATGAAGCAATAAACTGGAAGCCTGAATACCTCAGGTTCTTTGTATAGCCAAAGTATATAGTGTGAGTATCCTTCAGGAAGGTACCTCCAGAGAATAACTGAAGGCACCTAAACTTTGGGTTGCCCTCAGAGAGGGTACATAAGCAGCTTTCCCCAGCTGCAAGATGGGTTTTAGTGGTGCTAGTTATCCCACGATACTCAGCTTTTTCAGATGCTAGGTTGCTGTGTTCTGATTACTTGAACCAGGTTAAGCTTTCAGCCAGATGTGCAAGCAGAAATCATTTTTCTTCTAGTTCAGATTTGAAAAGACCTTTTTTACGTTGATTGTTTGCTTGTTTTTTTTTTAAACTTTCCTCTGTAGTGTGATTTAGATGTGATCTCCCTAAAACCTTCCTCAGAAGTTCTCTTCTACTTCAGTGACTTAGTACATGAATGATATTTTCTTCCTGTAGTTGGTGGCTTTTCATCCTCTTTATCCCAACTTGTATGTCTTGTTACAGTGTCAGGAAATATCCTGGCTTGGCATTTTGTCGGGTTTTTTTGGACTAACCCTCTATCACTATCAGGATCTTTGATGCCCTTTATGAATCAACACTTGTTATGGGGCAGTCCTTTGTTTCAGGCTCCTGCTTACTTCAGCCTCCATAAATCTTAGGCAAAGTTGCTGGGTTTGCCCATTTTTTTCTTGTTTGTTTGAAATGTGTCTTTGTTTTTCCAGCAGGCCAATGGGAAAAGAAATGCTGCATGTCATATTGTTGTCATCCTTCCATTGTGAGGATGCAGCGTCTTCTGCTGGCAAGTCATTTGTGGTCCTGTGGTCTTAGAGTGCAGACCCTGTGGTCTTGACCTAAACATCACATTATTCAATTTTACTGCTGAGAACAATGTTCTGGGAACAGTGTCAAGGGAATGGTGTTCTTCACTATCAGTACAGGCTATTCTGTTACCCCGTGTTGTGCTGGTGCTTTCACACACATGTTTCTGTTCATATTGTGTTCATTAAACTCGCAATATTTTGTTGTTGTTGTCACAAATCTCTGCATCCTCAGCAGCCAGCTCACTCATTTTATCTGTGCACTGGGTTATTAAACAGTTTATCTGCCCGAGTCCATAAACATCCTCAGTCTGCTGCCGCTGTTTGACCACAATATATGTCAGAACTATTTCTGAAATGCATGTTTATTTTACACATTAACAAACTCTTTCACTTGCAGCATGGGAATGTGTATATAATGCCTCCTTTTTCCCTGACACTAAACATCCCTGACTGCTGCTAATGGCTTTGGTCTGCAAGTGCAAGGTTTTGCACGTTGCTTCTCGGTAGAAAAGACCTCCACAATTTGAAGTTGTGGCCGAATCAGGAAAGAGTTTGCTTTGTTTGTACCCAGTCTAAAGCAGTTTATACCTTTCTCTATCTAAAGCAGTAGATTTGATTGTAGATTGATGCAGCTCGTAGTCAGCTGTGTCTGCTGAAACTAGTCCTGTGACACAGCCTGATGTAATGCCACATAACTCAGCAACCCGAAGCAGTATTTGCGCGCTGCGTTGGCAGCGGGTGGGAGCAGTGCCATCTACTGCCGTAGTTACAGCAGCCTTAACACCATGTGGCACAGAATCAAGTCATCATCAGCTGAGAAAATCATCAGCTGAGGTGCAATAAGAACTTGGCTTAAATGTCCCCCCTTACTCTAACAATGATGTTGAAATACGTCCGTGGAGAAGTCAGTAAAATCACCGGCTATTTTTTACTGCAGACAGATTTCCAGGCAGTTGTCTGTGATTATTGCACATGGAATAGCCTCTGCAGATACTGCCATGCTATCACTCCTTGCAGGTTCTAATTACTGTATTTTTTTGCTTCTTTTACAATTAAGTTGAATTGGAACCCCTATTCCTCACAGAGCAAGACTTACAGGTGTAGAGCAGATGGCCGTTTTCCTTTAAGTGAAATGATGCCTTTGTGCACACATGTTGCTCCTCTTCCTTTCAATGTAAACACCCTCCCTCAGTCAAGGCCTCAAGTTGGATGGGAAACAAGTACAGTAAAGTGTTGTTGTTTGGACGGGTTCCTATTTCCAATCTCATTGCTGGCTGATGACCCGGGGAGCAAGCCCAAGATAGAAAGCACATGCTCAGGATGAACATAATTTTGTGGGGTCAGATAAATGGTCCTCTTAATAATTTCTCTATAAGCTTGTGAATCACAGAAGACTGTACAAAAGATCAGGCAGAAATCAGAGTGTCCTGATACTACCTTTGTAATTCAAGCTGTTAGAAAGTCTACCTCCTGCTCCCCATTGCTTGAGCAACGGTCAATAGAGTCAGAAGGTTCTTGTTGCTCTTGTGCCCCCATATTTAGCTAACTGTCTCCTCAGACCCAGAGATATTTCCTGTCACATTCTGTAGAATGTTAGGGGTTGGAAGGGACCTCGAAAGATCATCTAGTCCAACCCCCCTGCCAGAGCAGGATCACTAGAGCGGGTCACACAGGAACACATCCAGATGGGTTTTGATGTCTCCGGAGAAGGAAACCCCACAGCTTCCCTGGGAAACCTGTTCCAGGCTCTGTCACCCTTTCTCCTTACGTTCACATAGAACCTCCTGTGTTCCAGCTTGCACCCATTGCCCCTTGTCCTGTCATTGGACGTCACTGAGCAGAGCCTGGCTCCAGCCTCCTGACACTCGCCCTTTCCGTATTTATAAACGTTAATGAGGTCACCCCTCCGTCTCCTCTTCTCCAAGATAAAGCTCCCTCAGCCTTTCCTCATAATGGAAATGATGTTCCACTCCGTCATCGTTGTAGGGTCACTTGCCTCAACGCAGCCGCTGAGAGCGTTACAGAGCTCAGGTCTGCACGGACAATATTCCTGTTTCACTGCAATGGAAATTTTGGGAAGAAGGTTCTCACACTCTTCACTGATCAGCTTGCAAATGGCCATTTTGGGCTACTCGTACAAGCCCAGGAATCATCAAACAAATATGACCAGAATCACTCTAGCCAAATTTTCAGTTTGTGAACCGGTATGTAAATTGACTGCACATGATCCTGATGAACTAATTTACCCCTCCTGGCAGTTATCTCAAGAGATAAGAAGAACAAGCTAGTTAATGTGGAAGCCCCATCCTTGGAAGTTTCTAAGCCCAGGCTGGATGGGGCTCTGAGCAACCTGCTCTAGTGGGAGGTGTCCCTGCCCAAGGCAGGGAGGTTGAAACCAGATGATCTTTAAGGTCCCTTCCAACCCTGACAATTCTATGATTCTGTGATGTCAGAAAGAAGTAGTAGATGGCATATATTTGACTCTGCAAAGTTTTTGACGCTCTCCACGTGGCATTTTTTTGTGAGTGAAAATGGACAGAAGCTCCCCGTTGAACTGGCAGAAGATTGAAGGTGTTTACACTGTTGGGAGTCCACCCCTTTTTGATTAAACACTTCAGTTATGACTTGTGTGAGCAAAGAACACACTTGAAAACTGCAGAATACATGAACATGGACACAGGTTGGGGTTGTTTTAGAGAACACAATCAACATTAGAACTTGACAAGTGTAAGTAATGGCCTGGAATCAGCATGATGGGATTTAAATGCAAGGTATGGAATAAGGAAGAAATCAAATGGATAAAAAAGAAGGAATAAAATTTAGGGGTAACGCTTCAATAAAAAGATGCAAGAGTTGCACTGCCTTAAAAAATAATATGAGGCAGCATTCTTTGAGAGGGGACTTCTCTGTGAGAAACTTATGAGACCCTGTGAGAAATGCAATGTCCAGTTTTGGTCATTTTTTAAGAATGGTCTAGCTATTCTAGAGAGAAGGAAAGATATTAATGGGATTGATTATAAACACAGAATATGTGATTTATGAGGAAGGCTGAAGGAACAAAGCAGCTGTATTTGATTAATCTGGGAAATAAATAAAGGTTGTTACAGGAAAGAGAGTGATTTTTTTTTTTTCTTTTTTCCTGGCAATAAAACATAAGTTAGCTTTGCAGGGGAGGAGGTTTAGGTTGCATACTAAGGAAGTCTTCTTTACTCTTACAATCATGAAACTCCAGAAGAAAATGACAGTAAATATTATTCTGAAACTACTGTTATTAGTTTTAACTTTAAAAGATGTGGATAATACACATGTATTTGATTTAGACCCAGTGGAAGAGCCTAGATAGATTACAGCCAAGATAATTTTCAGCTATACCTTTCTGTCATTCTGTGCTGATACCACACAGCTGATTTCTATTTGTTAACTGTATTTGTGGTTTATTTGCTCTTGGCATTTCTCATTCTATGTTTCATCTTTTTTTTTTTTGTCCTTCTCAATGTCATTAGTCTGAAAGAATATAGTGAATTCTATTAAAGTAAATAAATGCTCATACTGTACTGTGGTATTTACCACTCTCTCCCTATATTTAGAATGTATACAGCAATGAGGTATTTATACTATGCCATGGTAAATGTTTCCTTTTAGTGGTGCCCACTGTACTTACTTTTCCATCTTTAGTGAGCTTAAATTGTAGCACTTTTTTCTTTCCATGTAGTCCCATTCTATGTGAGGATTTTTTATTTTTACCTATATGAAAATCTCTCTGATTAAAATGTTATCACTGTATTTACTTATTTTTAATTTTACTTGAAAACATTTTTTGAGCTACTGGGCTTGCCAGTTCTGTTGTAATACCAGTTGATATAATTGGTGGGCTCACTTATGCTGGTCTGCCTTGGCTCAGAATGTGCTGTTTGGATTTAACACACAACACAAATGGTGGGATTCATCTCCCCCAGCTTTTGATGTCTGTGGTGTAGATGTCTGCATTTAAGCCAGTCTCCTTTAGAAGGAGTAGAGAAAAAGGAGAATTTCCAACGCGTAGTTTGTCTCAGTCAAAGATATGTGGCTAAAATTACCTCCCTCTATAGATGCTTATTTGTCTCTGTAACTGCAAAGGTAATTTAGATCATTAGCTCAGATGTAGGTGTTTGCTTTGAGGCTGTTAAATTCAGGGGAGGTTAATCCCACCCCGTGTGATTAGTTTGGCCGTTGATGAATTGTAGTTTAAGATGTGGTATCCTCCCTGCAAATTCAGCTCCTCCATAAGCCTAACATTGATTTCAGTCTACGTGCTACTTAAACCCCATGGTGACAGAGGTTAAATACCACAGTTCATAGTCCAATCTGTAAAGTTAAACCGGTGTTGGTTGTTGTGCGTTTCGACGTGACCCGTTGTAAACCAGAAGCACTCCCAAGGTCCATGTTGCAAGTGACATCCCTGCTGCAAAACCTCTAACCTTCTGGGGTAGAAGAGTCATCAGCTGGAGTCAGCCACTGCTGCTACCCTTTGGTTTAGGCTGACACCTGAGTTTTAGCTTTAGGTAGTCGAGCATATGGGGGGCATTGGTGAAGCACTGATAGTGAATGCGTTTGATGGTGCACTGGATTTCAACGGGGTCCTGGTAAAGACAATGCCTGAGTTGGCAAGTGCTGTGATGCAACAGGAGCAGCTTTGTAGAGCAAAAGAATTGGTGCTGAGGACCTGCCGTTCTCTGCTGTTTGCATTTCAGGGATTTTTCTTTTGAACTAGGTCTAATCTGCGTGCACTGAATACCCACGAACAACTGCAAAGTGTTAGATGTACTCCTGGGGCACAAGTCCTGGCATTTTATCTGGAAAGGATCCAGCTTGTACTCCAAAGAGTGCTCTGTGATACAGAGCAAGTGGGAGTGATCAGGAGTTTTATTTCAAAAGCACATTCCTGATCTAAATTTAAAAAAAAACAACCTCTAGTCCACTTTTGAGTTCGGTCATGGTGGCATTGCAAGGCAGTCTAAAAGATCAGCATTGTTTCCTGGCTGCTGCCTTCATGAAAGGGAATGTTTTAGATAGTAGAACTATGGGTAACTCTAAGAAATGCAGCAGAAATAGCATAAATAATCGTGATACTCAGATGATGTGCAAGTTGTTCCAAAGCTGAAAGAGGAACGCGCTAGATAAAGTCTACAACCCTGCTGAGCCTGTAAGGCTGAGTTATGTTTTATTCTGTCACTGTAAAACAGATGTTTGCAGGGGCTGGAAGTTTAACCAGTGCTCCTGCTGTACGTCGTGGCTCAGATTTAAGGTTGAAATAGCAGTTTTGCTGCGTGGGTATACAGTTGTAGATAGTGGAAGTATGTCATCTTAGAGCAGCACTGAGCACTGAACTAGGAGTTTTTGTGTGTGGATCAATTATACTGTCAGAGGAAGGTGCTTCACAGCAATGGTACATAAAAAGTTCATGCAGAACATTTCTGTCACGCGGGAGGCTGTGAGGGTAAAAGGGAAGTGGGTTTGCTGGTAGCTTTCTACAGAGAAAGATACCTCCTCTTGGATGTCTTAAGAAGCTGCTTTCCAGCATCTGGATCTTCTGAATATATATGTTTCATTGGAAGAAAATATTGTTTGTCACAGAGGGGGGGTATTAATTGAGAAGTTAGTCACATTTGCATGACCTAAGGATTTTAGGAAGAGTACACTGGGCAAGGTTAAAAGCTTAGTCAGGATAGTATCTTGATTAAATATTGGATAAGCACTTGCTTGAGGAAGTCTGCCTTGCAGGATGTTGTTCTTGAATATCAGTAAACTCAATATTACTAACGCCTCTTTTCTTGGGTTTTGGTCCTCTTCTTCTGAATTTGTTAATTTTTATATCAAACTGAAGCACAATGAGCATCTCTAAAATTAGGATCAGCATCTTTAACACTCATCAATCTGCCAAATATTTCCTTTTTTTTCATTTTATTCAACAAAGCACAGACAAGCTCTCAGGAATGCCACGAAAAACCAACAAGCGAAAAACAGAATAATAAAAACATGGTTTGTTTCTGTAGAAGAAGACCTGTATTAATGAACCTGGTCACCACTTGGAACTAGAATAGTAGGCAGTAGTGGAGGAGGGAGGTACATCATCCTTTGCCTTCACAAGAACCTAGATGTCTGAAGTCACTTGTTCCTGCAGTCTTCAGGAATATATGTGTACTCAACACTCCAGCTGTCAGCATAACAGCACCTAAAACCCTTGTGCTGTTGGCAGCATTTGATGTACCAGATGTCTACCTTGTCTGCACATCAGAAGAAATGTCTGCTCATAGAGCAAGTGTAGACTCGTGGTGATACCATGATCTGTAGCTTAGTTAAAATAGGTTTGGGTTTTTAAATTACATAGTCCATCCTTAAAGCAGATGTGAACAAAAAGGAGAAGAGAAGGACTTCTGGGTGATGTGAAGGTTGGAGGCTGTCTTGGGCATAGTGATCATGAAATGGTAGAGTTTTCAGTTCTTGGGGAAGTAGGGAGGGGGTAGGCAGAGCTGCCACTTGGGAATTCCAGAGGGCAGACTTTGACCTCCCTTGGGAGGCAGCCCTGTAGGGCAGAGGAGGCCAGGAAGGCTGGACATTCTTCAAGAGGGAAACCTTTTAAGGCATGGGAGCAGGCTGCCCTGGAGTGCTTTAAGTTGAGTCGATGGGGAAGAGACCAGCCTGGCAGAACAGAGAGCTTTGGCTGGACCTCAGGAAGAAAAGTCAAGTCTATGGCCTATGGCAGAAGGGGCAGGCAGCTCAGCAAGACTAGAAAGATTTTGTGAGTCTCTGCAGAGAGAAAATGAGAAGGGCCAAAGCCCGAGTTGGAACTTAATTTAGCTACTGCTGTAAAAGGCAATAAAAAAATGCTTCTATAAATATGTTAATAGCAAAAGGAGAATCCCCATCCTCTTTTAGATGCAGGGGGAAACATAATGACCAAGGATAAGGAAAAGGCTGAGGCACTAGATGCCTTCTCTGCTGCAGTTTTTAATGGTAGGACCCATTGTTCTCTGAGTGCCCAGGCCCTTGAGCTGAAAGACAGGGACGGGGAGCCAAATGAAGCCCCCATAATCCGGGATGAAGTGGTCAGTGACCCAGTACACCACTTAGACACACACAGGTCTGTGAGGATGGATGCATTTGACCCAAGGGTATTGAGGGAGCTGGTGGAAGTGCTCACCAAGCCACTTTTCATCATTTACCAGCAGTCTTGCATAACCTGGGAGGTCCCAGTTTACTGGAGGTTAGCAAATGTGATGCCCATCTACAGGAAGGCCTGGAAAGAGGATCTGGGGAACTACAGGCCTGTGGGTGTGGAGGATTGTGGAGCAGATCATCTGGGGTGCCATCACATGATGATCAGATCCAGTCAGCCCATGGGTTTATGAAAGGCAGGTCCTTCTTGGCTAACGTGATCTCCTTCTGTGACAAGCTGACCCACCTAGTGGAGAAGGGAAGGGCTGGGAATGTTGCCTACCTGGGCTTTAGGAAAGCTTTTTCCACTGTTTCCAACAGCGTTCTCCTGGAGGAACTGACTGCTCATGGCGTGGATGGTGTATGCTGCTCTGGGTGAAAAATTGGGTGCTGAATGGAGTTAAACCCAGTTGGTGACAAGCGGTATTCCTCAGGAGTCAGTATTAGGGCCTTATACATTTGTTTTACTGCTCTTATCCTCTTTTTTTTTTTTTTTTTCCACTACTTTGAGGAAGGGAACACTAGGAGAACAAAAACCTTTTCAGTTTTATGAAATGCAACATGAAAATGTATGTATATCTTTTTTCTTTGTACATGGAAATACTTTCGTTATTGGAAGCCCAAAGCATGCAATCATCTAAATGAAACCAGGCAATGCTCTGAAGAGCACAGGAATAAGACTCCTATTCCAGTAAGGAGGCAGGTTTTATATACTTATACACTTATTCTTTTAAATCTTCCTTTCATTAAGCCTGATATGGGAGGAAACACAAAACAAATATGATAACATGCTTTATATTTAGAGCTTATCTGACTACATTGATGTGAAAATACTTAAAAAATAAGTCTTGTAATCCTTAGAATTAACATACACAGTTTTTCATCATATAATGTCAATCAGAATAATTAATTTAGGAGGGAAATTTCAATCTTCTATTTGAACTACCAGAAGAGAAACACAAAAGTCAAGGTGTCATCGCTAATGCAAAACATCATCTTTCATTTCTTGATCCAGTCTCTGAAGCAAGGATTAGGTTTGTTGGCAAAGCAGTAGAATACCTTTTGAATTCTTGTTAAGTTCCAACTACATATAACTGTAGAAGTTACCTTTAAAAATACTTTTAAGCTAGTTTACTCTAGCTGTGATATGGCATTGCAGTCTGTCAGATTGCTTTTACAAGGTTTTCCTTTTTATTTTTATTTTTTTTCAGGAATTCTGTGCCTGTTTGTAATGTTATTAACATGTGTGTAAAATTTTTGCATCATTGGAGTAGTTAGATATAAATTCAAGATAAAGTTTTCCAAAGAATTGCATCAGGGATTAGTGTATCAGTTTCCTCTTTTTTTATTAGAAGTCATTAGAGTGATTCTGAAGATTGAGAAAAACTTTCTCATTCCTACATTGATTTGGAGTTGTGTTGTATTGCTTCTGTCTTGGGAGGTGTTGGAGACCCAAGTAACTGTGACTCCTAATCCCTTTTACGTTCTTTTTTGCTGGCTTTAGGAGGTTATTGGTATTTTAATCCCTTTTTTCCTTTGAAAGTCTCTGGAAATCAGGAAAGTGTCTTGGATCTCCTACAGATATAAATTCCTTGGCACCAGGACATTTGGTCATTTCTTCCAGAATATTTCATAAATTTGATGTCATTTAGAACTTTTATTTTAATTCTAACTTCTTTTACAGACACTTCAGGAAACTCTGGCTTTGATGAGAAAGAGACAATTGCAGTATTCACAGTTCAACTAAAGAGATTGTTTCCTATGTGCAGTTTACACGTGACAGGTTTTTTACATCTGAATATGTGATGCTTTAGATATTTAATTTGTCACACCCCAAAACAATACTGAAACAATTAAAATGAAGATGAGAACTTCAGCTGTATCCTGGTTATCTGTTTAGTATGCCTCCGTATTGTGGACTGCAGTTTGGCACTGAGATACCTGAAGTAGCTTTGAAATAATTGGTTCCATTGGCAACAGTAGTCACAGTATATCTGAGCTCATTTCAAATCAAGCGTAGTCTTGATGAAGAAGAAGCAATTTTAAGTTGTACTGTAGGTTGATATTTTTTTCCTGACCTCTTCTTACAGAAAAAAACCCCAACCCTGTATCAAACTGAACATTGGTTAGCAGGATAACAGACAGCATTTTCTGACAACAGACTATGCTGGGTATATCTACATGATAGCCATGCCAGGTTGTTTTTATATCTGGCTTTAAAAATAAGGGGTTTAGGTGTTAAAGGCTGAGGAACAAATGAATGAGTCCTTTCTTTTATGGCACACAGAGAGTATTTCCTGAACAGCTGACTGTTCCGAAGTGACCTCGTTGTGTGGTGCATGCACTGGGGAGAAAATCAAGACATGTTGCTGCAAACTCAAGATATGCAGGTTTTCTGAAATCTGCTTTGTGTGTCACAACATGTTGAAGTTGGGATTAGCTGCTGATTGATCAGCCTCTTTGTGTTTGGGCTGTGCAGTACAGTCGGGTGAATTCAGTTCTTACACAGCAGCAGCTATCTACTGTAAGATTCCTGATTATTTTTTACCATAGAACTTTTCATCAAAATGTTAGTGATTAAGCTGAAATGAAAATTGCTAAATGTATGAAAAGTATGCTGTGACATTTTGTGGTGTGGCTTTTTAAATAAAAACATGTGTCATCCAGCGCTTCTATTTAAATTCTGATGTAGGAGACAGTTTCAATGAGATAGTGTCACAGGCATTTTATAAAGGTACTGAAATATTAATTACTCAAGTTTAAAAAATCATATACTTTCTCCAGTGTTATAAAGTTTAGATTGTTAAAGCTGTTTTTAGAGAACAGTTGATAACTGAATAAATTATGCAACAATACATATGTATATAAATTTACCATGCTAGTTAAGACAGTGTATCTCATTAGGCTAAGTAATTACTTTCTTAGTGCATTTTAAAGATTTCTTCTTTCTTTGGCACACTAATAAAAGACAATTGTCTAGCCTATTAGTGCTAGTTAGAATACTTTAAAAATTTGATTGGAGAAAGGAAAACTGAAAAATTTCAGCTGAAACAAAATTTGGTTTTAATCCTCTATTGGAGAATTATATTTAGTGACTTTCAGTGAAAACTACCAAAAGTCATGATGAGTCATACGTTCTGCTTTCATATATGTCATAAATCAATGACTCTGTGGAGTTTCTGTCATAAGACCTGTCATTATGGTTGATGTGGAAGAGTGGTGACCACAGAAGGCTGATTTTATCACTGTCTTAGGGTTCTGCTCTAGCATCCTCTAAGTGAAGCTGCTCCAAGGAAAGTGGAAGAGGAAGAGGCTTACTTCACCATAAACAGTAGTAAATAAAAACCCTGGAAAGCACCGATGGGACAGACTTAAACACTGTACCATAAAAGGAAATATGGTGATTACCTCATGATAAGCCTTAAGCTATAATCTCTTACCCTTAATTAATTGTGCTGATTCCTACCTGAGAGAATCTCCCACATGTAAACCCATTCTTTAAGAGAGCGGAGTTGGCTTTTAGGCTCCTACACCAACCTTTTTCTGGAGTCAGGAATGACTGTGCAATAGGCAAAAATATACCAACTGTCTCAAAAACATACTGCTGCCTCCTGCAAAGATCTCTGCATCCCATCTGCTCAGCCATGAAGATTATTTCTTTGCTGCAGCTAAGGCTGGGGGCTAAAAACTGAGAAGTGTGCTTTTCCCTGGCTAGGCAGGCAGGGGGGAGTCAAGACAATATTTTGTATTGTGGATAAAGGCAGAGAAGCAGTTAAAGAAGGAACTTTTTTGAGGAGAATATCCAATCTTAACAGCACCTTGCAGTGTGGGTGTTCATCTGTCAGGAGGATTAACAGTGAACTTCAGTTTGTCTTCAAGAAGCTCTTCTTGCCGAGTTCTGGATGGCTCTGTCATGCGTAGCTATCATCGCGCTCTCAAAGCAAATTTTGTTCAAGATAACTACTTCACAAGCTTGAGGAATTGACTTCAGCAGCTGCTATTGACTGTCTATCTCTGATCTTCAAAACCATATCATTATTTGTTAAAATAGCTGCATAAAATGTTTTGAAACCTGTGTGGTGGGGAAAAAAAACCCAAAGAAGACAACAGTGATTCCTTTAACCGTGACTGCTGCTTTAAGAATTGAAAGTGTAGGAGGATGCTTTACAAAATAATATATTGTGGCATTCTGAGGTTCACAAAAACTGCAAGAAATTTCAGCTGGTTTTGAAGGCGGGAAGTTCCAAAAGTGAGCAGGTGCCCAGATTTTGGTCTAGCATAACTCTAATTTACTCAAAACCTGTGTTTCAGAATCCAGTTGGTAAAACCATTCTTAAAGCAATTATTTGGAAAAAAATATATCAACTTTATGACTTGGTCATATTCAGAGCTAAATCTAAGCATCATAAGATTTTGAGCTAACTTAATGGCATAGTAGACGTGCAACAAAGACAAACTGTAGTGGCTTGTATTTTAAAATGTTCCAGTCTCGTGATCCCATTGCAGAACGATAAAGCAATTGTACTACAGTTGATAAGAACAAAATATCTGTGTGGGAGAAGTGTGATAATCTTGATGGCTTTTATGGTGGGTACAACAGGAAGAACTGTTTATGATGGTTTGGCAAGGAAAGGGAAGAGGAAAAGATTACCAGCTGTCATGTAAAACTTTCTGATTTAAGATTAGAATGTTTTATTGTGAAGATTAAAGAATGCTTTGGCTTATGACATTGAAACACTGGCCCAGGAAGGTGAATAGAAAATTCCTATTATTTTTTTTAAAGGCAGTGGGCTTTGTATCCAGATGTGGGCTAAAATCTTTATTCTGACGTTATGAAGCTGTTAGAGTAATTCTGTCAAAATAAATGTTGCATTTTGGAAGTGAAAACGTACCCAGTCAGCTTCTTAAGAATAAGACACAAAATGGAATTCAATGCACTAGAGACTTCTGAAGAAGAGAACCAAGACCAGCTATTTTATGATAAAATGCAGCGAGAGTAAAGTCTTTACGTGATCATAGTCTTGCATAAGCAAGGACATACTTGTTTTAAATGAGTAACCTGATTAATAAGGTGAAAGCTGCATGTCAAAATCAATATTAAAATCAATTTTAGCACGTGAAATTTGTCAGTTATATTTGTGTGTACTTTGGCTGTGTTAAGGAGGTTTTTTACCTTTAATCTATGCCAAAAATTTGTAGACCTGATCTCCAGGGTCTGCATGCAAATTAGGGCTTGGAAATACTGAATTACTGTTACTTAGATAACACAGTTGCACTCTAAGAAACTAGTCTGAATTTTAGGATGAAACAACTGAGGTTCTACCAAGAAATGGGTTTCCTTCCTGGGAATATTTCAGTCTCCTAACCTGACTGTCAGTATCAGAGACTCAGGTAGCTAGAAACTATTTCTGCAGCTGTCAGAAGATTGAAGAAGTCAAGCAGCTTTGCACAAGAGGAACCACTTTGAGCAAACCCCAGCTTAGTGCAGTAAAAACTCTGCATACACAGCGTGGTATAATTGCTTTCAAGAAGGGTGGGTTTTAGTGTGCTGTTGAAAGAAAGAAACTTGCATTTGCCTTTCAGCTCAAGCCTCTTCCATGTCTCTTAAACAATAAAAACCAAGAATAAACAACTGTGATAAACAATGATTCATAATCTTTTTGTTTTTTTAAGTTGTCCTAAGCATGCCTTTTACTAACATGAATGCCTCCTTTTTTTTTCCCCTCCTAGCCATATAAGAAATGACAATCTTACTCTAGTTTTCATATTCTGTGTTTGCACTGTGTATTATTTCAGCAACAGCTGATTACAGAAGAGGGAGAGGAAATCGCTTTCATTTCAGATAAGGGTTTAGAGGAAGTAAAGCCTTATGTTGAAAGTATGTTGGATAATACTGTTTTGGCTAAGAAAAGTGCCTATTACTAAAAAGTAATCTCACAAGACAGAAAATGCACTTAATTTAGTCTGGAAAGTTGAACTAAGCCTTTCAGTTTCATATTTGTGCTTTATTCCCTGCAGCATGGCAGCACATGCTTTCTAAAGGGAATGCTGTGAAAGGATTAAAACTATTTTTTTTCTCTTGGTGAAAATATTTGTCCTTCTTATGTAACATAAATGGGGCCTACAGTTGTCAAGTCACACTTTTTTCTTCAGTCTTCTACCTCAGAAACCTTTAAAAATGGACAATACCGTTTGGGTTTTTTGGTTTGGTTGGTTTTTTTCTGTTCTTTTTTTTTAAGTACGAGATACACACCAAGTATTTCTAAGAAGATGTCCCTTTCTTTTCTCTCAAATTTCAGACGTGGGACACAGAACTGGAGAGATCTGCAGAGTCATGGGCTGAAACCTGTCTATGGGAGCATGGACCTGCAAGCCTTCTTCCATCAATTGGACAGAATCTGGGGGCACACTGGGGAAGGTAGTTTAAGATACTGTTTTTTTTAAAAAAAACCCAACCTTTAACAACATTTGCTTGTTACTTAAAGGAAGAATGATAGAAGCTACAACTTTTGAATGACCTAATAGACTGCTACTGGCTTTCACAGGTACAGACCTCCAACATTTCATGTCCAAGCATGGTATGATGAAGTGAGAGATTTCACCTATCCCCATCCTCATGAATGCAATCCATATTGTCCTTACAAATGCTCTGGTCCTGTTTGTACACATTACACACAGGTATGTAGGTGGGTTTGGGTTTTTTGTCAGCTATGAAAAAAACTGGTCAAGAGGTCCAGTTAGATTGCTGTATGACACACAGGATATACACATCTTGCAGTATGTACCATATGCACTAAAGCACCAAAGTGGCTTGTTGACTCCATAGTTACAAATGTTGAGTATTGGTGACGTAGAGCTGTCATACAAATCTTTGGATTTCATCCTCATAAATGTCATTTCCTTAATAGAATTAAGGAATAAGCTCACAAATTAAAATGAGCATGATTGCTCACTGCACTTTGCATAATCTGTTCTGTGTTTGCATGCTGGTAGTGCTTTCTGTAATATGGTGCAGAAACAGCATATTTAAAGAAAAAAAAAAAAATAGAAGGTATTTTCTTAGGCGAATCTCTCAAAAAGTTTTTTATCATGTTGCTTTAACTTCAACAACGTTTTGAAACTGCTTAGGAGCTGATTTTTTTAGTACTCTGAATCTGTGTGTCTAGCCTGAATTTTTCCAGAGGGGAACCAGTTGTGTTTTCAGTGAATAGGAAACATATGATCCTTAGAATATACTAAAATCCACATACAATTTTCAATATAATATAGAAGTCTTCAAAGTGATTAATTTTTAAGCATTTATTTTCTGTTTACTAGCACAATTTACAGTTGTACCTAATTTTAAGACAAATTTACCTCCATATTTTCTGTAAAAATACCTGTAGTTGTACTTACCCATTACATATAAGATCTACAATATACATCTATATATAGTTCTTTGTGGTACTAATTATTCACTGTATCTATCTCTCTCAACTTCTAAATCCTGCTGGAACTGCACAGTTGGCTTATCTTGAATCAATACAAGTTTAGCACCTGTCATACTGGTCTAATTTGAATGTTCTAGCCTTTGTCACTCAGATTATTTTGAGGTTGGCAATGAAAATTGTTTCCACAGATGAACAGAGTGGCATAGCCACCTTATATCCCCAATGACACGAAAGCATATTAATTTAAAATCCATGCCTTGAGTCTTTTTGGTATATGAGTTTTTGTGCATAGTTTTATCATTTATGTTACCTTTCACTGCTGACAAATCCCTGTTCTCTCAATCTAACTGATCTAAACCCCTCTGGGTCCTTAGGTTGTGATGAGAACTCCAGGGCATAGAAACCTAACTTCTTCTAACTCATGATTATCTATTCCTTGTAATTTCAAGAATCATGTTTTGTAAATATTTTGCTACACTTCCAAATACACACTTAGACCATTTATATAAAATGAGAGCCATATCTTTTGTATCAAGGTAAAGCTTTTCTTTCTAATGAGGATATAACCAAAGGCCTTTTGACAGTTGTAACTAGGTCCCTTCAAGACATCGATAACAGAGGGGGATATAACATGACTTCTGTGATTCAAGTTTTCTATACTGAAGTTTGGAGACAGATTTGATTTTATGTTAATCAGCTTTGATTTTCATGTGTCTTTCTCTTTCCTTTTCCATAGGTTGTTTGGGCTACAAGTAGCAGAATCGGTTGTGCAATTAATTTGTGTCATAACATGAACATCTGGGGGCAGATTTGGCCCAAAGCAGTCTATCTTGTCTGCAATTATTCTCCTAAGTAAGTAGGCTGACAGCAGAAGATATCTTCTGGGGGCAAGATACTTGATAATAATCCAGGAAAGAATTTGAAAGGAAATCAGTCTACGTTTTCTCTTTTTTGTACTGTTACAAAGTAGAACATCATTCCCAAGGCAGTCTCTGGCTGCACAGATATTCTTGTGATATTCTAGAGCTTCAGGTTCCTGGACCGTGTTTTAGCATAAAACATCAGAGATCTTGTAGTGTAGTGTGATACTTGTCTGAAAAAATAAATGTATCTCCCCACTGTGACTTTGAGGAATGTGTAGCATAAAGCCCATGATCAAAATAAAATTCTATATAATATTCCATTTAGGAGAGTGGACCTGCTCTCACAGCATTGAGCAATTTAGTCTTATGGTGCTATGCCAATCTAAAAAGATCTTACAGCAGCTTATGATAATAGTTCAGTTTTTTCTTCATAGACTTTTCAGTTACTTCCTGGGAGTTTGGTATAGAATCACAGAATCACAGAATCATTTAGGTTGGAAAGAAACTTTTAAGATCATCAAGTCCAACCTCAAACCTGACACTGCCAAGCGCACCACTAAACCATGTCCATAAGCACCTCATCTACAGATCTTTTAAATAACCCAAGGGATGGTGACTCCACCACTTCCCTGGGCAGCCTGATTCAGTGCTTCATAAACCTTTCAGTGAAGAAGTTTTTCCTAGTATCCAGTCTAAACCTCCCCTGATGCAACTTGAGGCTGTTTCCTCTTATATCACTTTTTACTGGGAAATATCAAAACAATGTTATGGTCTAAGTGTCTGCTACTTTTCATCATTTATTTGTCCACATATTAAATGCTGCTTAATGTTAATATGTTCACTTATTAAGTCATGTTTGGCTAGTCTTTTTAATTGCTTTTTTTTGGTGTAAAGGGGTAACTGGTGGGGTCATGCTCCTTATAAACCTGGCCGCCCTTGTTCCGCATGTCCCCCTAGTTTTGGAGGAGGTTGCAGAGAAAATCTTTGTTACAGAGGTAGGTACAATTTCAACAGTACAACTATAAATGGGAAGTGAAATGTAACCTTTGTTTTTCTTTCTTTCCTCATCATGCTTTAACGTAGTGGAATAGAATATATTATGCATGTGCCCAAAGACCTGGTAAGGTCCTGCTTTTCTATGATGAATGAGATCGTGTACTTAAGATACACGAGGCTGAGCATCACCAGAGGGAGTCGAGTGTACTGAAACTCAGTGTAATATGAAGCTGCTTTTCATTGTGTTGGGTTGTTTTTTTTTACTGTTTAATCTTTTTGTTTGTACTCTGTGTACTCATTTTCAGGTGCATGTTTTTATGAAAACAGCTTCTTTAATTGCAAGTAATCTATGAACTTGGTAAAATTCTTCCAAAGTATAACAGAAATACAGTCTTTATTCTATTGGTTTTCGGATGACATAAAGATATTAAACCAGGCATTTTAAGAGCATTTTCATACTTCAGTTTTGTTGCCTGTGCTAGAAAAAAAAAAATCTACCTTTTTTCTTCATCAGAAACATATTTGAGATGTATTATTAATCTTGAGATCTTGATTTTTATAAAGCAGTGGAAAGTTTTCTTTACTTTCTTGCTTGTATACATCCACCATTTTATGAGAACAAAGCCGTGTTACTGAAACATAGTAAGGGATTTACATTCCACAGACGTGTGGTTTTTTTTCTGAGGGATTATTTTTTTGCTCGTTTTCTGAAACAGAGGATTCAGAAAGGCCTTATTCTCCCCATGAACCAGAAGAGGAAACTAATGAGATTGAACGGCAGCGATCCAAAGCCCAAGATGCAATGTCACAAAGCCGGCCAAGAACTCATTCACCTTCAGGCTCCACAGGCATTGATGATAGTGAGAAAAATGAAGTAATAAGCACGCAGCAAATGTGTAAGGAATTTACCTGATTTGCAAGTGGTCAACAAATTTAAATTATATAGTTTCAAATTCATTGCAGTGAAATTGCTTTTTGCTTGTTTTAGCTCAGATTGTTTCATGTGAAGTAAGGCTAAGGGATCAGTGCAAAGGAACAACTTGCAATAGGTATGGTAAATTTTACAGTTGTCATTCTGAGAATATTCTAAAAGGCTATATTTGTATGGGAGCTGAAATATCTACCCTTTTTGTAATCCCAGGAGTTAAGACTAAGTTGTATTTTATTTTCTTAGGTACGAATGTCCTGCTGGCTGTTTGGATAGCAAAGCCAAAGTTATTGGAAGTGTGCATTATGAAATGGTAAATATTTTTAAATAAGATTCTATACCAGTAGAATGCTAAATGAAATGTTTCTTCTGTTGGAGTACTAGTTAAAATAATATCAAGAATGGATCTTGAAGAAACCAATACTCAAAAAAAAAGAGCCTACATCACATGTTTAAGGTAGCATCAGATGACCCAAGGTTGATTCTGCTATTCTGCATGTGCCATCTGAATGTATCTTGTACTTCTTATACATGCACAGAAACAGAACTTTTGTGTCTACATATTTGTGTATAAGGATGTGAAGGTGCAACTTAAGGAGAAATACAGCAGTTCGTGGGTACACTCCTATAAATTGTTTCAGTCAGATAAACCTACCTATGTGAGCTTAATGCTCTCTGAAACTGTGTCGTTTGCTCTGTAGAACTGAAAAATAGTGCAAGAAATAACAGCTACTGTGAACAAGCATACTGTAAATGAGTGTAGTTTATCTCGGAGTAAGGCAAAGTGGTATTTTTTGTTTGAAATAATACCTACATAGACCACATCAAAATTTATTAATACACAGAGTTTTTAATGGCCCATTGTAATTAAAACCTGCATTGTTTGCTTTTTTTTTCCCCACAGAGAAATTAAAATGTAAAATAGTGCTTTGTCTGACATTGAACTGCTTTTCCTCCTCTGTTTTTCAGCAATCCAGTATTTGCAAAGCTGCCATACATTATGGCATCCTAGACAATGAAGGTGGTTGGGTTGATGTTACTAGGCAAGGAAGAAAAAATTACTTTATCAAATCTTACAGAAATGGCATTCAGTCAATTGGGTAAGTTTTCTTAAAATCAAAATATATGGAAAGTTTTTCATCCTTTTTTATTTCATACAAAATATATCACAGTAGTAACATTTCGTGCATGCTTTTTGTCACAAAGAATACAAAAATGATATGGAAGGGCATGTGGATATACAGTTATTGTAGCCATTCCAAAACTTTATCCAAGGTTTAATGGTGGACAGAAAAATGATGCAATAATGATGCAAAAAAAGTGAAATAATTTGCAAATTGGGCAGTAGCATTTGTACTTAAATAATCTCATCACTTGGAGCATTCAATTCATTTAAATTGAATATATTTATTGTAGAAAAATAGTACATACTGGCACTGAAGTAGATTGTTTTACATATTTTAGACAAAGCTGGTAATATTTCCAGGATTGAAACGCGTTGGTATCAATCTGTTTCTTTGGGTCATCCAAAGGAACCATCTGACTGTGGTTGCAGTTACTCCCCCTTAAAATGAAGATACAAATACCCCTTTGTTAAATACTTTGGGACAGAGAGAAGTAAATCTTGATTATATCAGCACTAATGTATTAGGAGACTGCTTTCTTGCAATGACAAGGAGTGGAAAATCTTCAAACTAGAAGGAATTGAATTACCATCACTTGAGATCTCTGTATTTCTGTGCCATAGGAGACAAAACTGCAGGAGTGTCTGTCATGGTTTAGGGTCAGGGCAGCCCCTTAGACGTATAACAGATGCTTTCTGTTAACCCCCCCTCCCTCCCCAAAGGGGAAGAGAAAGGGAATAAGGGAGAGAGACTCAGCGATTAGAAAAGGAAACTAGAACA
>WTSP01012229.1:41272-87591 GCA_025331215.1 Actenoides lindsayi
AAAAGTCCCTCCCCAGCTTTCCTGCAGGCCCCCTTCAGATACTGGAAGGCTGCTATAAGGTCTCCCTGGAGCCTTCTCTTCTCCTTCTTGTGTTGGGGGCTGCAGAGCTGGATACAGTACTCCAGGTGGGGTGTCACAAGAGCAGAGTAGAGTGGGAGAAGCACCTCCCTCTATCTGCTGACCATGCATCTTTTGATACAGCCCAGGATATGGTTGGGGCTTTTTGAGCTGCCAGCACACGTTGCTGGCTCATGTTCAGCGCTTCCTCAACCAGCACCCCCAAGTCCTTCTCTGCAGGGCTGCTCTCAATCCACTCATCACCCAGCCTGTATTTGTGCTTGGGATTGCTCTTCTCCAGGTGCAAGACTTTGCAATATTATTCCTAACTCTGTGTGGTTTGTGTTTGGTATTTCAGGATGTATTGTCCTCACAACTGTATGCAGGCAAATCCACACTACGCTCGTGTAATTGGGACACGAATTTACTCTGATGTAAGTATAATGATTTAGACTGTGTTACATGCTATGAAAAACTCTAATGTAGAAGTAATAAGATAGAATATAGCCAGTTTTCCTCCATATGCTGATTTTTTACAGTCTTTTCAAAAGTTCTTTTTCAGAGGCTCCCATTTCAGTTAGTGGTACTCAGCTGTTGAAGATACAGAAAGTTATTTGAAAACTCAGTGTAGACTTCAGTGGTCTCTGAACCTGTATTTTCAATTTTTTAATCAAAATTCCCACTGATTTGTTCTGTGTTGACTGTGTATACTCATTTAAGTCCTTCTCTTTAGACCCTGATGCAACCATAGCTTTCTGTCAGATTAAACTAACCAAAATAAAAATTCTGAAAATAAATGTCCACGGTCTTATTAGTAGTTTGAATATTTCTTATTTGTGTAGGTTTACAGCAGGATTTTGATATATTCATGTACAGTATCTCACATTGTCATATTATTTGAACAGACTAATACTGGCTTTTTATTTTTGTCATGATGGTTCCTAGGCAACTTTTTTTTTTCCCCCTGTCTTTTCTGTATCCTGTTTAGTTCTGAAGTGGGTGGAAAGAATGAAAAGAGTTCTTTTTTATGCCCCTCCTTCGTCGTCACTCTATGAGAAGACAGAATGTAGTGGCAAAGAGACCAGTTGGCAGTTTTGCCAGTAAACTGTATGGTTTTACTGTCTTTTAACTGTCAGGAGGAATAGTGTGGCAATCAGCAGGATCAGATGATAGTTTTCACTACTTCCCAGCACTTTGAAATGTGTGAAAATCATATAATCATATGCAAGTGTTTACTCAGCATTAGTTTGAAACTAATGTCCATTACATTACCTGAGTAACTTGTCCTGAAAAGCACTGTTGTCAATATGTAGGGCTACTTCCAGTTCAGGAAGAGAATTGATTTGTGCATGTGGAGTTGGGTCCTTAATGTGTATAAGAGAGGCAGTGAAAATAGATTCAATGCAAGTCCATTTCGTGGAAGGCAATTTTCTTTTGTTTCTGTGGTTGCAGTGACAGGCTACAGCCAAAGTTTCTCAGTGAGTCAGAAAAGACTTTGTTGTAGAAGGAAGGCCCATTTCTGCTTAACTGGCGCAGGAGAACATCTCAGAATATGTATTTGCTTTGGATGAAAAAGTCCCAGATGACTTTAATTAGTATTATAGAGTGATGGTTTAAAATTATTTTAGATGTACTATCTCATTATTCATCTCCAGTGTATAGAAACATGTGCAGCCATACTGCTTTTAGGAAAAAATGGACATAAATACAGGTAAGAAACCAGGGATGGGAGTCATCAACTTCAGATTCTATCAGGGTGGATATCTACACTGAAGGTGCTATTCTAGGTTACGTTTATAGTAGTTTGTGTAGTGGGTAAAGGACATAAATAGGCATCTATAGAGCAGAATTCATTTGACCTTTTCAGACTCTCTGCCTCAGTATGAGTTAATTTGCCTTATGGAGATGGCTGTTCCTCTCCATTTCCTCCAGAAGGGTGCTGGGGCATCTAGCTTGGATGTAGACAGATGTGACCTGTCAGTATTTGTACAGATGTTGCCATTGATGGTATCAGCATTATGCCATTTTCTACAGTGTCTATTTTATTGCTAACAGTTAAATTATATTAATAACATACTTTTTATTGACATTTTCACTAAATAATGTGATTGGGTATTTTGTGCATTGTAATATATTACTGAATTAGTCTCAGGTGAAGCATTTGTAGAGAATAATCTATTTAATAAACATGTCCACTTTTGCAGTTTTTCATGTATTCACAGATAGATTTCTTCATAGATATGGAGAACTCATTTGCCCACTTGTCATAGAAAATGTATTTGAAACTGAAGTCCATGATCTATTTGGTTGATTCCACAAAACCCATGGGGTTTTTTCTGTGACACTCCTGCAAATTCTTTTGCTTCAAAAATGCATGTCTATGTATGTGAGTGTATCCATATATGCATGCAACTATTTGCACTACTGCTTAGGCCACTTGCACTCAGTAAATGGAGAAGAAAAAAAAAATATATTAGCAAATAACATTAATAGATGTCACTAATGCAAAACAATATGTTTACAAAGCCATTTTTGTAGTATTCATGAGACTCTTGTTAAACCTTTCATTTTCTGGCTTTGGTCTGATTGGGACATTCATTCTTAAATTTATTTTGTATTTCACAGTGACTTCTTTTCCTCTCTGTTCCTGAGAAGGTTTGTTCTTTGGTTTTATCAGTAGTAACCCAGAGAATTTTTACTGGTTTTTTTTCCTCCCATTCTTTTGACATTTCAATGACCATCCCTAACTCGATTGAAACAAAACTCCCTGTTATTTCCTCCTCCATTCTTCCAGTTTTCTAGCTACTGTGTCTTTGTGGCAGCTAAATCACAGCAGCTAAATCACAGCTATGGTTTGTATAGCCAGCCTCTATAAAGTAAAGTTTGTGGGGAGTTTTCACATAATACCCATCCCTCTGTGCTCTATACCTTCTGTTTTTCACTTGTCTTGAGGTAGATTGCAAGCTCTTTAAAGCAAAAGTATCTCTTCTTCTGAGTTTATGGTACAATTAATTTCTTTTCTGAATGGAGCTATTATGGGATGAATAAGAACTGTAGTATGTGTCATTCTCATCAGATGAAAGCACAAATTACTCATTCTTTCTATGGCCCAAAAGCTTCACCACCTTTTTGCTTTGTGTCCCTGCTGGCCGCGCTGCTGAGAGTTTCCACATAGCAATGCTTTGTCTTGCTGGGAGACAAAAAAGTCCTGAGAAGTTGGTTCCACCTGTCAACTTGGGTTAATCCATTTTGTCTAAAACTTTTGGAGTCTTATTTCTGTAATTTCAGAACCGTGTCATGTTGATAAGCATTTCAACAATATCCACATTTTTAAAGACTTTTCAATTTGACCTTATTTGTGAAATAAAATAAAATAAAAACCTTCCCAAGAGCTGAATCATGTTGGGCCCAATGTGTTTGCCTGAACTCTCTTTGAGGTACTCTTGCAGCACCTGCCTGTACAGAGATATTCCATTGTTGTTGCTGTTAGTCCCTGGGTGATCAAGGTACCAAAATAACAGACATTTTCATAGAGAGGAGATGCTACACTAGTTCAGTTGGAAATTCTTTCACTTGTAGATTTTTTTTTGGTGAATTTTTATTTTAATGGACACACCTTAGATGTGTATGTGGTTGAAGTTCTTAACCACATTCCAGGTGCCTTATAAGAATTTCTGAAGAGATTAAGATTTTTATTTATCCTGCTGTTTTCACAGGAGGCAGCATTTTCCCAAAGACAATTTCTTACCACTAGTGACTCTTTATTAATGGTGTTGATTGAGCAATTCTACAAAACAAGCAAGCCTCCTTTTGGGGGTGAGAGATCACAAAGGTCTTTTATCTAAAGAATTTAAGGGAGTTGTGTAATTTCATTCCATCTGAGGACTTTGGCCATATTAATTTCTGTTTCAGTAACCATATATGGAAATATTTCCTTAATACTTGTGCAAAAGTATTCATCATTCTCTGCTGTGGTAAAATATAAACAATATAATATCAAAAAGCTACTAAATAATTCCATAGTCCTGTGATTGTGAGGGAGAGATGTTTGTGGTTAAAATGCTTTTGCAGAGTACTGCTGTGCTGTGGTAGATATTTGGTATTTTGCTGAGTAGCTGAATTAAAAATATAATTAAGCAGACTGGTATTCAAATTCTATGGCCTGTTAAGTACTAACACATTTCAGAGGGTTTGCAGTGCAGCAATAAAACAGGGTCATGGAGTGCTGTATGAAATGTTTACGTTAACTTAAAAATACTCATGTATCATTTGCAATGAGTTCGTTAAAATTAAAGAAACACACCCAGCTCTCTGATGGAGGCTTCCAGAAAGTGGCATAAGGCTGCTAATGTAAAATGCCAATAACGTGCTGAAATTTGTCATAGATCTAAATGTGAAATCCTGTTCTGCTTATATTGACAGGAGGTTCACCTTAAGGTTCAAGGAAGTGTGATCAAGGTGACATAATATTGTTAAGTGTAATGGAAATATGGCATCAGTACTGGAATCTGATTCCATTTAGATGAAGATTGCCAAGGCAGTGAGAAGTTCTTGGAAGCTCAAAGCAGATACTTCCTCAAAAGAAATTATATTCTGTATGAATTGGTAAAAATATGCACATTTATCCATCTCCATACAAGCTTGTTCATCATTTTGACTTTATACTGATTTAATTGCTCATATATTCCAAAAAATATGCATTTTTGTTCTCAAGCTCAGCTGGAAAGCAGCATGACTATACTAGTTTATTTTTTCATCTGAAAATAGCCTCTGAGTTACCTTCATCAACCCCATTCTCTGACCTCTCCTTTTTCACATATCCCATATAAGCATCTCACCTTCAGCTTTAAAATGTTGCATATTAGCATAGTCATACTTCATTGATCCAGTAACCAGTTGTGTTACAAACCCTCACAATGACCTCATCCTTCACTGGTAACAGTTTCCAAGAAGTCAGTCTCTGCTCTCAAGATCTCCATCCCTCGACTTTTCCTTTCTTTTTTTACTTCACCAGATATTTCCAAATAACATTGAAACAGCCAGTATATTAACTACCCTCAAGTGTAATTATATCTAGTGATATATAATTACATCTAATGATGTACACAAAGTGTAGCCTTTTGGTTACTATTACAGAAGTGACAAACTTTGATCTTTATTTTCTCTGGTTGCACCTCTAGCTTTTTTTATATCCCGATGTGATCTGAAAACAAAGTTGCTACTATATTATAGTACCAGTAATTAATAATGTTCTTCCAGTTCTTCATTGTAGTCAATTGCTTGTAAACCTCATCTTTTGTCTCTTTAAACTAGTTCTGTAGTGCAGAGGCCATTTTTCCCCTCATATGTTTGAAACCGCACATGATCAGTCAGATCTTTAGTTACTCCCATTGTGTGAGTACATAAAGGATGCTATAATCCTAAAAATAAGGCCACTGCTGGTGTTCAGGATATAACAAAAGTCTTGCAGCCTTAGGAGGATAAAAAGAATTGCAGAGAAGCACGGATGTCATCCCTTCTGGCACGTTCAAAAACTGCAGCCAGCCGCGCGAAGAGAAAAATCGTAAAGTGTCTCTGCAGAAAATTCTTTGCATAAACAATTTCAAATCTTTACTCCTAGAAACACTGTGACATTAAAAGACAAAGCATATGATAGTGAAACTGGCAAGTTCCCTGCTTGGAATGAGAGTGGGAAAATCATTGCTATTTTAAAATCTTGATTTTTATATAGCATGGAGATTACAAAATAGCTGCAGTAATAAATACAAATGATTCCAGTTATAACTGGAAAAAATGCAATTCCTGTATGAATAGTAATCTGTGAGACCAGATATTGTTATTTATATTGGCCACGTTGTTAAGGTTGGTTGTGGAGAGATGTATTTCAGTGAAGACTTTTTCTGCAGAACAACTTGGCTTTAAATGGAGATTGGCTGTAGCTGGAACTACACTGTGCTGTATATTGAAGATTGGGATCTACATTCTGGCAATCTTAAGAAGTTTCATTCTTCTGACAATTAATTTTTGAATTGTATTTAAATGAACATTACCCAGGTTGTCACCAAGCAATCCTTTTGTGGCAATTCTTTATGCTGCATAACTTCATGAGAGAAATTAGTGGCCAGAGAATGTAGGTTTCACTCAGATGGAACTACTGTTAACTTCACAGAGAATTTTCCTAGAATACCAGGTTGGAAAGGACCTCAAGGGTTATCTGTTCCAACCTTTCTTGGCAAAGGCACAGTCTAGACAAGATGGCCCAGAACCCTATCCAGCTGAATCTTAAAAGTGTCCAGTGCTAGGGAATCCCCTCTTCCCAGGGGAGATTATCCCAATGACTCCTTGTGAAAAATTTTCCTCATGTGTCTAATCAAAATCTCTGCAGGAGTAACTTGTGTTTGTTACCCTTCACCTTTTCCCTGTGACTCCTTGTAAAAAGAGTTTTCATTTTCTTCTGTCTACATCTTTTTTGCATAGCAGGGACCAAAACTGAACACAGTATTCCAAGTGTGCCCTGACAAGTGCTGGGGTTAGAGCGAGATGATGACTTCTTAATTTCTGCTGGTGATGCCCTTGTGATGCAACCCAGCATACTGTTGGCTTTCTTTGCCAGTGCAGCAGTTTGATCATATTAATCTTGTTGTCCACCAGAACTCCCAGGTCCCTTTCCACATTGCTGCTCCCTAAGATGGGTAGATCCCAGCCTGTGCTGAGCTCCTGGATTATGTTTTCCCAGGTGCAAAACTCTCTAAGTTACTGTTAGCCCACTCTTGCAGCCTATCCAGGTCTTCCTGCAGGGTGACTTTTCCAGAGTCCACTTTCCCACTCAGTTTGGTATCATCAGCAAAATTCATCAAGTTACGCTTGAGCCTGTCATCCAGATATGAAGATATTAATGAAGATATTAAACAGCACTGGGCCCAATATTGATCCCTGGGGAACTCCACTTGTGACAGATGGCCAGTTTGAGAAGGAGCCACCAGCCTCTGGGTATGGCCTGTCAGCCAAATCCCCACTCACTGCACAGACCACTTGTCTAGACCATAACAGATGGGTTTCTCTAGGAGGAGGCTGTGAGGACTGAATTGAAAGCCTTGGAGGAATCCAGGCAGACAGTGTCCACCGCTCGCCCTGCATCACCTCAGCAGGTTGCTTTGTCCTAAAAGGCAATCAGGTTTGTCAAGCACTTTTTGCCCTTGGTGAATCCATGCTGACGTTACCCAATCATGTGCTTCATATAACTTGTGATAGTTCCCAGGAGGATTTCTTCCATAACTTTCCCAGGGATTGAGGTAAAACTGATGGGCCTATGATTTCCTGGATACTCCTTTAAGCCCTTCCTGTAGATGGGGGTAGCATTAGTTTTCTTCCAGTCTTCCGGGACATCCCCCAATCTCCACAGCTTCTGAGAGATTATGGAGACCAACTTCACAATGATGTCAGCCACTTTTAACAGCCTCCAGTGGATATTGTCAAGCCCCATCAATTTGTTCAAGCTGCTGTATTAGTTCACATCCCAACTCTTCCTTCACTGCTAGCAGGTCTGTATTTGCATCAACCTAGATTTCTGTTGTCAAGGTCTGTGGCCCAACAGTGCTGTGTAATTTTGCCTGTGAAAAATCTATGGAATTAGATACATGAATATAAAAATATTCTTTGGAAGCAATTGGAAAGTCTTCACCTCCTGACTCTTTCCTCACTCAGAGCTGAGGAGCTAAAGCCATTAGTCTGCCCTTAATCAACTGTCATAGCTAGGGAATGATTTTAGATCTCTACTTTCTGTTTGATGCTCACGTTACACCTTTAATCTAATTTTAATCTAATTTAATCTGATTGGCCATGCCTGGATAGGAAATTGTGATGTTCCCATCGAATATGGATCATTTCACTGCTGTTTGAGGTTTTGCACCTACAGATGGAATTATTGCAGTCTGTCCCTCACCTTTTGGGTTAGGACATCCTCCTAGAAACATATGGCTGCTGCCTTTGCTGCTCTGTGGTTCCCCTGTTTGGCTCTGGCTGGTGATTAAGCTGAATCTCCTGATATATAATAATTGATTAAAGTTTGGAGTTTACTACCTCTCTGCTGTTGAAGTGAAGGTTGATAGAGCCTTCAAAACGAAAGACTCAAGAATTCAAACATGGTCCTGAGCTCTGAACTGAAATAGCCTGAAATAGGGGTCATGTTGCAAGATCTTTGAAGACACAGAGCCTGTATTCCTATCAACTGGCCTAATTCCTATGCACGAATTCCAGTACTTAAATAAAATTAGCCATGTGATAATTATGTTGCTTAGAACTTGGTTTAAGTGTCTTTATGAGTTTTCATCTATACAATTTTGAACTGAAAGGGTGAATGAAAACTAACCTACCTTCTCCTCATTCTTTCTTAGCTATCCAGCATCTGCAGGGCAGCAGTCCATGCTGGTGTAATCCGCAACCAGGGCGGTTACGTTGACGTTATGCCAGTGGACAAAAGAAAGGTGTACATTGCTTCCTTTCAAAATGGGATATATTCAGAAAGGTACAGAGCCCGGTTTTTCAAAGATTACACTTTACCCTTCACCTCAATAAGATTTACAACGTCTTGGATTGTGTTTGTTTGTACCTGGAACAGTGCTAGAAACCAAACAAATAGGCCAACACGGGTGATTTCCAGAGCTTGTGCAACAACTCTGGTGACTTTGGAGAAGCAAAGGTACCAGAGCTGCCTGCCTCCTCTAAGCTCATAAATCATTACTCTTAAAAAGCTGCTTATAAAATAAAATAACCCTTTTGTTTACTCTGCTGGTTCTGTTGCAACCAACACAATATTTAATAAAAATACTGTCTTTGCTTTCTCTGGGATATTTTTTAAGTTAAAATTAGTGGTTTATTCTATCCAAGTTAGAGGGTCTGAAATAGATGGGTACTAGTAGCTGATGCAGGTTTGTTAGTTTTTGATGAAACATTTGTTACTGATTTACATGATATTAAGTCAGTGAGCCTGGATCTTAGATAATATTCGCAAACATTCAAATGTCACTGTTTCTAACAGTATTTTTTGAAAGACATCGATATGCTGTGAAAGCTCGTTTAGTTGTGTTCAGAGTACACACATGCTCTGTGATGGTAATGCATAGCTGCATGGTGCAGATTAAATGAAATCCCTGAAGGACTTTCCCGGGTTCTAAAGGGAGACGGAGAAATTACCTTAAAAACACCTCTTGTACCAGTCTTGTAGTCCAGGAAAGCTAAGAGTGATTGTTACCTCTAAAACTCCAAGCTTCCCAAGAAATTTCTGTGGGAGGAAAATTCCAAAACTTTCTGTAGAGATCTTAGAAGTAGGAAATGATTCAGTATTTTTTTCTTATTTTTAGTTGGGCAGGGGCATGTCTTGCCCCTTTCTCTCAAACCAGTCAACAAACCTGGAAACTTAAAAAACACAGATTTCATTTGCTTAGTGGACGACAGCATATTCTTTGGCCTTTCCCCATAACCATCTAGTTCCTTCTGAAGGAGTGCTTCCTTCCTGACACTTTTGTACTCCCTGTAAATTTCCTCACTGAGTAGAGATGTAGCCAGGACAAGTGTTACAAATTTTACTGTCTTGGTTATGTGTGGAAGGCCAGCCACTTGAAAAACAGTCCCATGCAAGTTTTCTGTGAAGCAGATGATGTATTTTAATGCTGTTGTAGGCAACCTGTTGCGGTGTGCCCTTCCTTCCTTCCACCTCAATTTCCCTTTCCTTCCGAGAAATGCTTCAGACAGGGTTTGATATCTGTTAAATATGGCCTGCTACTTCAGTTTATAAGACAAAAACAATTTATCCCAACAAAATTTTGTTGCAGTCAAGTGTTTTTGTTCCATTTCTTTTGAGGCCGTTCAGAAGTCATGACCTTCGTTTTTGTAAACCACTAATGTGCTTTAGAAGTCTGTTCTTCAACATATAAGCAACTAACAATCTCCTAGGTCTGGAAGTTCTCTCTGTATATATTTGAATAATGAGCATTTCTCTTTTTCCTAAACTTTTTATAGTATTTTATTCAATAGAGCCTTATTCTTTAAACCAGAATCCTTCATCACAAGGGATTTCTTGAATTTTTTAATGTTATGATTTGATAATAAGATAATAATCAAATAAATTATTACGTTATGATTTGATAATAAGATAATCAAATAAATTTGATTAATAAGCTTCTTGGAAGTATAATTCATCTGAAATTTGTGTAATTTTTATCTGTAACAGCTTTAAAAAAAAAACCTTAGGTAAAATTATGAGTAGTCACAAGAAGAGTCGCAGGATCCTAGAATTGTGTTTCAAAAGTGTTGTCACTGGAGTGTTGCAGTCTTAAAAATAACATCAGGAATGTTTTTATGTTTCAGTTTACAGAATCCTCCAGGAAGCAAGGCATTCAGAGTATTTGCTGTTGTTTGAGTCTGGCAAGTAAAGTGTAAAACGGGCAAGTGAAACCAGAGCACTTGGAAGAGAATCATAAAGGCCATTTCTTATCGTTCCTAAAACCTGTATAAAGCTGTAACATTGTTGTACAGAAGATGTATACTGCTTTCCACCAAAAAGTCTAGATTACAGATGTATCTTAATGATAAAAATCTGTAAAAGTAAACATGGGAGAAAAAGTAATTTGAAAATCTATAATGATATGTAACAATATTTTGAATCCTGTGTTGAATATTGCTATATTTTCTTAGCAGTTACTCCTATACAGTTAATTCAAAGCTCATAAATGTTCTTTGTTTTCTTCACTTGAATATGTTATCGTATGGTGCTTTATATATGCCACTAACAGTAACCTTAAAATTATACCATAGGTAGGCCTGACTTCTTATTTCCAATGTACATAAAAGAAGACATCCCAATAATTCAGTATAAGAAATCATGCCTTAAAGTGAAATAAATATATATATATCTTTTTGATGATTTACAGTAGCATTAGCCATGCAAGCATAAATGAAGAGCTAGACTGTTTTCAATTTCACACTAAGCCTAACAAGTACAAATACCTGGTTTGAAGTAAAATGGAAAATAGAAAATACAGGGACGTTCTGGATTGTAATAGTGTATTTTCCTCCAAAGAAATAATTCAAAGATACTGGGCCATTCATAGTTGTTTTAACTTAAATATGTTAAAAAAATGTTTATTGGATGCTGCTAAGCTCTTTGGTTTGAAAAACCATTTCATTATGACCCAGGCCTTCACACACATCGAACTATCTTGGGATGGATGAGTGAGAGACAGACGTGCATAATGAAGGATCTGAGAATATGTTCATATTGAGAAGTGGAGCAGCCTGAAATTAAGGCATAAGCCATCAGTTCTGCACATACACATACTTACTTTTTGCCATGCGACCTCTTCAATTTACCTAAATTGGGTTTCAGCAAAAGAGTAGGATTGTACGCATACATAAAAATTGGCAAGCTTGCGGCCTTGAGCTGTGCCTGGTGTCTGCATCCTATACATTAATATGAGGATAAATGTTCAAAAACAACTTAAAGAAAATGGTAACAAAGGCTAACCTTGCTCCTCATGACCTGGCAAATACTCCTGCAGGCCAGGAAGTAGAGTAGTACGGAGCCCAGTGACAATGATGTCATTTGTTGCTTCACCATTTAAACAAATTCATTCATGGTGAACAGCCTCGTGCATTAATTCTACCATATTATGGTATATGACAAACATGTAGTGGTGATACTATGTTTCTTTCTATGAAAAGTATATTGGTGCTTTAAGACTGAAAAGCTGTTAAACTTTATTTTTTGGTATGTTTTGTTTCTGTTGTTGAATTTATTTCCTTCCAACTTGTAAACTTACTCGTATTCGTCATATTTCAGAATACTGTATTCTGCCTTCTGTTTTGCTACATGCACTACCTCATGTAGTTTGGCAAGCTTTGTTAGGTTTTTTAATCCTTTTTGAATAAAATTAATCTACGTAGTAGAAGTACCTTGGACAGCTTTGTTTTTTAATTCTTTGTCCTACCTCAAGAAGAAAAAAATAACGGCCACCCAAATATTTACTTTTAAATTGCAAAGTGCGAGGCCAAGCAGCAGACATAGTCTGTGGTTCCAAGAGCTGTAAAAGCAATTTAGACACAGAACATCCATTAATGGCAGTGGAAGTTTTGGGGATAAATCTTCCTGTCTTTTTTCCAAGTCTTTGGGAACAAATTGCGATCTCATTTTAATGGGCAACTCCGCGTCAGGAAGTGATTGTAAAAAAGCCACCATCTTTTATCAAGTCCGACTCTTTGCCGTTGTGTTAGTAAAAGTTTCTAGGGTGAATGTTCCTGGCTACATTTGTTGGGAACAAGCAGGTTTTCATATTACACATTTTATTTTTTTTTTTTTGCCTCATAAGACTAATGGTCAGCTTTGGAGTTCCCATTTGGGAAATCTGTTTAATTGATGAGGCAGACAAAGAGTCTTTGATGTACAACCTCTTCTTTTGCAGGCAGGGGCTGGGGAGCACTGAAAGAAGCTTCAGGTAGATTTCCCAATACTGACACTAACCATTTCTCAGAATTAAAACCAAAGTGCAAGTCGACTTTGACTGTCGTGCAATTCCAAGTCACTCAGAGGCTCGAGGTAGACTTGCACTGCCTTTCCTTAAGAGCCCCAGAGCAGTAACCCAGGAAGGGCTGGTGCTACCTCCACTTGGGGTTATCAGAACAGAGAATGGAGTCAGTCCACTTATGAAACTAAGCACATACTGAACTGCCAAGGGAGATATTTGAAACAAAACGGTGTGAATGCAGCAGTGACGTCCCTTTCCACACAGCTGGGATGCTTTCCTGCAGCCTTGCCTTGCCATACAGCAGCTCTGTGTCCCCTGCCTGGCCCCTGGTGCCCAGCAGTTGCCTCAGGAGCCCATGGGAAGGCTGTTGGGTGTCGCAGAGCCTGGGCGGTGAGCTAGCTCCATGCTCTGCTGACTAGACAGTAGGGTGCACCCCTTTCTTTAGGCAGTGCCAAGCCTGGGGTAAGGGAAGGAACAGGACTGTCATGCCTTCAGATGTAACCAGAGCTTCCTCACTTTGGACAAATGAGTGTTTGGAGTCCATGTGGAAACACAAGTTGCTGCCTTTTTCCCCAACGTGTTGTTTTTTCTTCTGCATATGTTTGCTTCCTCTCCTCTCCTCTCTCTCACCTGTAAAGTTCAACCTACATTTGCTGGGAGCTCCTGTGTAAGGGGGCAGGGGTGGACCATTGATGCCATAACAACAAAGTTAGGGCTTGGTGGGAGAAGTGGGGGCTGCATCCAACACGTGTTAATGGTCGCTGTGAGCAGCTCTACTAACCAACACAGTGACAAGAAGGGAGGTGACTCTTTTTCCTCTCATCTTCTTTTGGAGTCCTGTTGCTTTTCCACATGCAACGATTCTACCCTGTTACAATAGAAATGATCCAGCTAACAGTGGGGTTTTGAGAAGTTCTCTTCTGCATTTACTTAAAGTAATGAGTCAATGAGTAGACATTTCCAAGCAGTTGTAGAGTGGAAGCTCCACACTGGTACTTTGCTCTGCACAAGAAGCAACTGTCTGGTCACAATTAATTCACAGAAAGCCCAAATGAGTAACTATCAGTATGGGAAAACTAGCTGAAGTCTGATGATATAATACAGAAGAAAGTAAAATTTTAAATGCTGAAGAATTGTTTGGTTAACTGAGCAGTTACAAAATTATGTTCTCAACTTGAAATTAAAAAAAAATAAATTTAAGCTTAAATCATGCTATTTATAATATTTAGGTTACCTCCTAGGGAAAACCTATGAGCAGACAACAAGCATTATTACAGCTGATACATAGAAATCCTCTGCCAAAAAAGAAAGAGAGCAAAAGAAAAAAAGAAGCAGCTGTTTCAGTACCTATATCAAGGTTTATAATTTTGAAAGGGCTAAAACATCAAGAAATATAAAGAAGAAATATAAATCAAGAAATATAAACCCACTGCCTTTAAAAGCAGATACAAAGCAGAGAAGAGTACGTATGAACCTTTTCCCATGATCCTGTGGTATTTCCCAGTAAAGCTTGCTCCACATGGAATCTTTGCAAAAGAAAAGCACAGAAATCATTTGGAGAGGAGTCAAGTATTTGTTGAGTGTTGTTCACTTGCCTGGTGAGCTTTTCAGTAAGTATCAATTGAGGCTTTTCTCTGCTATGCTGCACCCCTTCCAGCTAATTTCATAACTAAATGAGAGTTGGTATGAAAGAAAGTGTTCAGACCCAAACAGACAATTCTTTAAACAGTCTCTTCCCATTTTGATAGGTCTATGAGGATATTTCAGTTTTAGGGAACTTGGGACCCATATTCATGTTTGGAAACCAAGTCCTTCAGTTGCTTAATCGTTCACTTAGGCTTGTTTATATGCAATGTAAGTAGTAAGCTGGCTTTGACTTCTCATATATTCCTGCTACTGTAAATCCCAAAGAGAAATTGGAAACAGCTGCTAAACAAATCTCCCTGCAGCTGATTCAGTCGTCTTTCCTTATTTATCTGTTGAAGTCCCTCTGTTTCTTGGTGGTGAGTGTGTGCTTTTTTCCCCTACAGAAAAATCATGTCTTCTGAATAAGCATTTCTTTTATTGTGTCAGAATGACTCTGAGACCTTCAGGGCTGCAAGCTGCACTAAGCACAGAAACAGAGCAATCATTTTATGCCAAAGGACTTAGTCTCACATTTTGGATTTAGCCCAGTTCAGTACACAAAGCAGTAGATTGTATGAATTGATTTAGTGTTTGCTGTACTGGAGGTGATAGTCCTTCTCCAGCACAGCTATAACTGAGCCAAGGAACAGGTTTGTGAAATGCTCTGAGCCCCTCTCTCTTATCCAGTAAGAATTATGAGGTAAATTAGATCAGTTTGCATTTTTAAATAAAAGGAATAACTGAACAGATGGGTTTGGTGGGTTGCTGATAAAGACTTGCCCTTCTGCAACTGACAGAGGGTTTAAACATATTATATCAAACACGTTCAACAAAGTGCTGATCGTTTTTTGCTTGGCACTACTGTTACATTCAGAAGCTTCTCCTCCAGCAGCTTCAAAGCCCACATCATTTTAAAGTGGTTTTCTAAAAGTTACAAGACAATTATTTTGTAAGTTGTCCCAGAAATGAGGAAGTCACTCCTTGAGTGAGATGTGCTGTTGCATCTACTACACAATAAAAATGTTGTTCTTTCATTTAGGACTTCTTTTCTGCTAATGCTTCAGTTCAGTTTGGAGTTTTCATTACAATCCACAGAGAAGCACCATCCAATGAGAACACCTAAAACACATTTGCAAAGAAAAAAATTTAATAAAGATTGATCTTCATCCTTCAAAACTGTCTGGTTACTATCCCAAGCCAAATAACCTTCAAATAATTGAAAGCATTTATTTTTTTTTCTTCAAGGTGTAAAAATAGGCAAATACAGTGATCAGTAGGGCTAAGAAGGAGAATTTGTCTGTAGCTTGACTTGTAGATGAGTAAGAGCTTGCTGAGGTATACTGATGCATGAAAATCTTATGCACATTTTAAGGCTCGTTCACAAGCACCTAAACTCTGAAAACAGTTTTCCAGTAAGCCTTGCTTTTTACAAACTAAACAATTGTCTAGTTTCTTAATTTCTAGAGCTAGATAATTATTTAAATTTGTAAACAGAAAGGTGCCAACCTATTATTTTAAGGACTTAAAACTGAACATAAAATCCTGTAGTTTGTTCAACTCAAACCGGTTCTGTTGGCTTGTCCCTTCCAATTTGTATTTCAATGTGTATCTCTGCTAGCTCATTGATCAGTGATACTCTCCAGGCATACATATTCCTCGACAGCAATGTGTTGGGGAGGGAAAATCCAGAGAATATGCAAAAGTATGTGTATGTAATAAGATTATGTCAAAAGTCAAAAAGATGAGGGTTATCCTCACAGTGCAAGAAAGATAATCTGCTCATGAGGAATTTTGGGCTTTATGTCTCCAAAAAGCCAATGTAAAGGAAATAGCTTCTTCCAACCTACTGACTACATGGTATGTGTAAGCTGAAAGACTTATCTTTCAGTACAGCTTCTGGGTTTGACTCTGGTATTACTAAAAGTATCTGCACAGTTGAACTTGCTACCCAATTCTCACTCATGTCTAGTGACAGAAGTAACCGTGAAATAGAGGTAGTGTCTCTCCTCCACCTAACCAAGCTGCCCTGAGTCTCAGCAAGAGTATAAATGCCTCTTTTCCTTCCTAGTCAAAGGTGGGAGGTTCAAAGGAAGATGAAATCTTGAGAGGTTGTCTGTGGTGATGCTGCACTGCACGGCGGGCCTGGAGGGATGGCAGACTCCTTGCAGGGCTCTAGGAAGTGCAGCAAACTGTATGATGAAGCAGTCAAGCTGTTTATCGTTCAGTATAACACTGCAACTTTGCTAAATGAAAGGCTGGGTTGTCTTTTCAATTATTCATACTCTCTCCAGTGTGCCCGTGTCTGCAGGTCCTTTTCTTCAAAGCTGGGGGTGCACAGACTTGTTCCTCTTCAGTTGCAGGACTTTGCACTTCTCCTTGTTGAACTTCATGGGGTTTCTGTTAGCCCGTTTATTTAGCCTGTCAGGGTCCCTCTGAACGGAAACATGACCTTCTGATGTCTCAGCCACTCCTCCCAGTTTTGTGTCATTAGCAAACTTGCTGTGGGTACACTTTCTCTTCACCCAGATCATTCAGGAAGATGTTAAGCAGCTTGGAGCCAGTGTAGACCTCTGGAGCACACTGATAGTTCTCCACCTAGACTTTGTGCCACTGATTATCACTCTCTGGGTGTGCCCATTCCTCTAGTTTTTAATCTGCCTCACTGTCTGCTCATCAATTCTTTAGCTTCTCTGTGGGGATTTCAAGGGAGATAATGTTGATCTATTGACAGAAAGTATTCTCTTTGTGCCTTGCCTCTAGTGCTTCCTACTACTCTTCACATAATCTGCTCAAACAGTGGCTGTAGGATCAGAGAGTTTAAAGCAGAGAGTAGTAGGGATTAATTGACGTTTCTCGTTCTTTAGGTCTACAGACACTGACAAACACTATACTTGATGTTATACTACAGTCATATTTTCATATTATTCTCCATAAAAAAACCCACACCCTTACAGCTTCATCATATGACTCTTCAAGCTGGGTATATGCCTGTGACCTTCATCTAGCTCTAAACAATGTCCCAAATTTCCACTGCCAGGAACCCCTAAAACCTACTTGAGAACATGTCGTTTAGAAAACAGGACAGTCTGCTGAAAGTGATAACCAGTTCTGCTATTTCAGGTGTGTGTCATTCAGTCTTGTAATTACTGGAAGACCTCTTCAAACCTAAAGTATTCAGTTAGTCTTTTCATGCCTATTTACATCAACTGAAGGCTCAGCTCAAAAGATTTAATGTAGAAGTGGGAAGCCTGAGAAAATACTCTGCAAAAAGCACATCTTTTCTGCATTAGCTCCATAAATGAAACAAAGAGATTTGAGAGTGATGAATGAACTGATGTAAGAAAATGTTCTTTGTTTGATTTCATTGGAACATCTCTCTGCGGAAAAAAAGGGTTAGAAATGTTTGAGGAAGTGGCATGAATTATAAACATTCAAAACAATGAGATTATTTTGGAGGGAAAAAATCCTAACAAAGAGGTATACAGATTATTCAAAATACTTCTCTTGGAGGCAGATCATTTGCTGCTCTATCAGTGGCTCTCATTTTACTTCAAACAGCCTGAGTAGGACTGTTTATAATTCCATGAGTAGGCTTAGCCTTCCCAGATCTTGCTCCTTTCCCTCCATTACACACATTTCTCAACAGTTTTACCTTCATATGTCTTTCTGGGGTGCTATGCTATGATCCAGTTGGGTATATGCCTCGGGATGACAGCTTTTTCACACAGGGAGCCAACTAATCTTGCGACCTCCTATGAATAACATTAGTACACAAAGACACACAAGATCTTCCAGGCAAAGTAGAATGTACTTTACCCAAAGGAATGAGGCAGACATGGGAATGATCTCATTGCAAGAGGCATTTTCATCCAAGGTGAGCCTTGAGCTCGGCATTCCCTTCCTTCTCTTATGTGGGTTGGTCTGGTCTCAAACTTGGCAGCCTGAATCTTTTGGGACCTAAGTTACAGCTTCTTTGGCTTTCAGACAATCTCTGTGCTTGACACAGATGACAGGTCCCTTGACCTCTTTCTACCAGGGTATTTATGCCCTTGGCATAATGAACAGGGTTCATTGGTTTAAAGGACAGAGCTTTAGTAAAACAAAATCTGCTAAATTTACTGTCATGTGAAAGAAGCAGCTCTCTGTAATGGCCCATTGTCCCAGCTGCCTTTTTGATGCATAGCTGAAACTTCTCTATCCCTGAAGATTTTGCTTCATTTTTCCACTTTGCTAAACAATATTACTCAAGAAAAATAACACCAACATTTAGTCATAGTGATTTTTAAAAGCTCAAGCCAGATTTTCAGCAGGTGTCAAGCAGGCCAGCTATCTTGACTTCAAGGGAAATTTGCTAATTTACAGAAGCTGATGGTATAGTCAAAACCAAACAGAAAATAAACATTGGCAAAGCTTCTCAAAAGGATATCTCATTTGGGTTTGTAGTCTGTCACCACCTTAGGTTTATACAAAAGAGCACATGGGATTTCTCATTCCCAGGCTCATTTCCTGGTCATCAACACAAAATGGTAATGCAGGAAGCAAACAAGACTCTCTCTAAATTGATGGGATTTGAAAGAATTTACTACTATTGAAACCAGTGTTTCTTAAGTTATGGTTATACCTGGTTATACAATGGAGCATATCTCTCCCAGACTGAAGATTTCAGGAAACAAAGCAGGAAAGAATTGGATTTGCTGCACGGATGGGACAGAAACTCGAGCCTGCACCACAAAGCAATTTTACCATCATTAATTTTCTGTGACTGTGAGGGAGGAGCAATTTTAGCAACCCCTGCAGAGCCCTCAGTATACAGCATATTTCTGTAGGCTGAATGTAGAACCAGAATTTAACCTAAGCACAGTAAAAATAATGGACACTAATGGATAAAGTCTGCTGTATAGAGCAGCCTCACACAAACTAAGAGATACTTGTTTTTATAGACCTAGGGCCCTCATGTTGAGTCAGTTCTAGATGATATTTTTGCCTGGCCCCAAAAGTCTCCCAAATCCCCCAGGAGTGCTCTGATTTTTTTTTTCTCTGCATCTAGTGAATATTTATGGGCACTGAACAAGGACCCCTTTAACTTAGCTGTGTGGATTTGCTCTCTGCTATTATTAGGTGGAATATAGATTACATCCTATGATTATGTATGGCACTGCAAAGCCTAAACCTCTCATCATTAGCACTACTGCAACAACACTCAGAGGAGAAAATGCACACCCCTCTTGCTTTGTATTAATCAAAAATCCAATGATGCAAAGGTTCCAAAGAGGGCCTTAATGAAACAAAAATGATGGGAATTTTATTAAATAGGTACTCATATGTGTTTGTTGGTATATTGCAGCCTGGACATTTAGGGACAAATTTTCTAAAAAGTCTGATTTCTGGACTACAGGTTAGAAACCACAGGTGAGGACATGATATCAGAAGAAAACACCACCTAATGCACCTAGTCCTTTGAAAAATCTATCCCTTGTAAAAGGCACTAGATGAGAAAGAGGTCTTTTGAAAACCTAAGCATTGTAATACATCCTTCTGGGAAAAAAAAAATAGCTACATCATATCACAAACACATTTAACTTGCAGCAATGAAAGTAACAATGCAATGGTCATGTATTTTCCTGTCCATTTCCATCATAGGCAGGTGTTCAGCCATCTCCAGGAAAGCCAGGCTCCTCCTTCCTCCAGCTTTTATTGTTGAGCATGACATCATATGGTACAGAGTATCCCTTTGGTCAGTTGAGGACAGCTGTCCCAGCTGTGTCCCCTCCCAACATTTTGGGCACCCCCAGTTGACTCGCAGAGGGGTAGTCTGGGAAGCAGAAGAGGCCTTGACTCCGTGTAAGCACTGCTCAGCAACAACTAGGACATCCCTGTGTTATCAACACTGTTTTCATCACAAATCCAAACTGTAAACCCACAGAAGCTATTATGAAGAAATTTAACTCAATCCCAATCAGAACCACTGCATTCTCCACCCCTTATTCCATACCGTTTACCTCGTGCTCAGATCTCATACTCTCCAATACATCCTCATTCATCACCATCCCCTTTCCCATCTAATATATACAGATACCATTCCTTTAGTCTATGGACCATCACTGAGAACTGGCCATAAAATGTCCATGAATGTCCATTAAGGGTTTTTGGAGTCCATGACCGTGGTATCCATCCTAGACAGGAGAGGTGATGTGTTGCATGGAGTTACTGGGCATCAAAGCCAGCGTAGGTTAGGTCACTGCTGCACTTACACTTCTTGCAAGGCTCATCTTCCACTGGTGCATACCATGTTCTGGCCACCCAACCAATAGGCACTGCACTAAAATATCACAAAAACCAAAATTCCTGCCCAGGAGACAGTAGAACTTGCCCACAACAATGGATATTTTCTCTATCCAGGCAAAAAGGACAAACACTTAGTCTTTCGGACCTCTTTTTTGTACTTGATTTTAGAGCTGATTATAGAAGAATGATGGCTCTCCAGAAGGAAATATTTAATCAATGTGTTACCAGAGTTTGAAATTTCATCAAAGGAATGTGCAGAAAAGGCATACCTACATTAGTCATAGAGTGCAGAGAAGGGTTACTTTTAGTGTGAATTTGCCTTACACCTACATACACAGAAGTGCATCACTGGTGCTCTGAAGGTGCATTCTCTGATGGAACCAATGCTGAAGCCATGCACCTTGGTGTTACCTTGAATGCTCTGCTTGCAACATATACATAAAGTTTCTCAGCAATTTTTCTCATTATTGACATACAGTGTGACCTAGAAATGGCAAATGACATAAACTTCCTTGCTGGAAAGAAGTATATTGTAGACCTTTGGTCCTGAAACCCTGACAGATTATTGGAAATCCAACCTGCTGTCCTGCACAGTTTGGAAAGGGTGCTAATGGGGTATATTTTTAGTACATTTTTAGGCAATTTCTGTTCTGTCATCCATCACTTCATATGGACATCCATTTCCTCTCTTGAAGATTTTTCAGTAAAGTTTGTTCAGTTGCGCACTCGCTACTCATAAAAAGCTCCATCATGTTGGATTGCTATACTACAGCCAAATGACCACGTGCAAAGATAAAGTCAATTCTGGCATGAAATTAGCAACTGACCCTGAGCCCAGGCAAGACAGAAGATCAAAGGAAAGTACGCTCAAATTATTTGTATTTGAGTGGGCAATTCCTTCTAACCTGTTCAAACCTGATGAAAGAGGACTGGGCCTCGGTTTCCCATTTCTGCATCTTTGCAAAGGATTACAGAGATCCAGGAAAATCAACAGTCGACTTCAGTTATAAAGGCTTTAGGATTTGGAAAACTCCAGCTGTTGTGACCGCTGCTGCATGTGAAGCGATGAAGAATACAGAAAGTACATCACCCTCATCCTCTGCTTCCTGCAGTACTTTACATCAGGTTTGTAGAACCTTGTTTATATATCTATAAATCCAAGACAACTTCCTCCTGGAAAGGTACTTCCAAATCACACCAAAACAAAAATGCTGCCATGTGGAGGGTGGTCTGACCGGTGCTGCTTGTGTTGTGTGTGGCCGGCATGCTCCGCAGACCCCCTTGCTGCTTGCTTCTGCTGTTTGCCTCGGACTCTTGGCTTTGAAGTGTATCGGGCCAGCCAAGGGTCATGGGAGGGGGAGCAGGGGGGTTGTGACTGCCAGGCATCCTGGGCAGGCAGGGGCTGTGTGCCTAGGCAGGAATGTTGATAGTATTTTAAACCATGAATCTGAGGCTGGTTGGCTCTGATGCTCTCTGTGTTAGTATTTAGGAAAGGCAAATACCTGTGCTCTGCCCCAGGGTAGGTGCTTGATGAAGAGTGCATTGCTCTTAAAGATAGCCAGCAGAAGAGCTAAGCCAGGTAATGAGGAGGTGCCAATGTAAATATTAGCAAACAGAGAAATATTTAGGGAAGCTTGTTAGGACAATAAAGGGATTCCGATTCTGTCTCAGCCAAGATCAGGGTCCATGACTTCAGTCACCACACTGCCATAACAAAAAACCTTCTCTACTCCTTCCCTGGGGAGAATGAAAGAACGAAGGACACAAAGCAGATGTTCATTGTAGCAGATGGCATCACTTAATGCACAGCTGGAAGATACTCGGATGCAATGAGCAGGGCATCCTTATAGAACTTGTGTGAAACAGAACGGGAATAAAAGAATTAGTCAGGTAGAATTCATGTTTCTTAGATGCACACAGAAGGAGACTGAGAATTGTTCAGTTTATGGCTTTTGAGCAATTTTGTTCGGAAACCACCCTTGAACACTAACCATCATTATTTATGGCTCACATGTTGCCATGTAATTTTTAATTTTGTCAACAGCTTCATTTAGTAGCTGCCTCTGAAAGAACAAAGAACCAACCCCCCAAGCTATATCATCCTAAGATCATCTTCAGCTTCCTACCAAATTTAATAGATCATATTCATGCCATGAACACTTTAACTGAGTGAAAAAAGGTGTTCTGAAGGATTTTATATTTACTTTTTTTTTTTTTTTTCCCCAATAGATCTTTTCTGAAGCAGGCTGTCTTTTTTGAAAGTCTGCAGGAGAAAAACTCATGGATGCTCTTTGTGACACTCGGCCAGCAAAGTACCTTTGGGTTGAAAGGTTATGTTGAAGACTGATGTCTTAAAAGTAAAGTACATGCTGAAATGGATTACAGAATGAAATGTATTTATGCCCTTGCTTGAAGGCAAGTATGTGTATAAACACATATGCTTGCTCTTTCAGAGTGCAAGATTCTTGTGTAACTCCCATTCGCTTCAGTGGAGTCCCTTATTAGCTAGCAGGAAAATGGGAAATAATTTAGTGTTTGTATGCAGAGTTAGATTCTGCCACTTCTCTCATCACCTGACAACCAATGTGTGCTGGAAAAGTGTTCTTAATGAGGAGAGGGGGTAGAGTGGAGGGGGAGAAGGGGCTAAAACCCATTAGCTGCCTTGTTAAATCCATGCCTGGGATTTTATGAAAGGACTCAAAGCAAATGTAGTGCAATAGTAACTGGTCCTCACAGCTATTTATTTGTTCAACAGTCAGTGATGAGTCCAGATGATGTAATGCTTCTAGCATGTACATTGTTACTTAACTTACTTGCTCATTAATAACATGCTGAAAGAGCTTTGGTTGGATGTCAAGCTACTCAAAGATGGTCTCTGCAGCTTAGGTAATGTTGTTTCTTCTTCAGCTCCCTCTGTTCTTACTGTGTGCACTAAGTCCTCTCCAAGCAAGTTTCTTTTCTTCTTTTTTTGGTTTTGGGTTGTTGGGTTTTTTTAATCCTCAGTTGCCTCAGAGGTCTTAATTGCTACATACAGAGGACGTTACAAACGCTGCTCCTAAATGATTCCAGCAAAATGAAATTTCTTGTGTGACTTGGTAAATTATCATTAATCTATTCACACTAGGCAATCATTCTGGCAGTACTTTTCTGGGACAGGACCTGGATGCTAAGAAAATTTTTTAAATTGAATGGAAAAGCTATTTGAGAATGCTCCCCTCAAAAGATTTGTGAGAAAGCATGACGTACACGCCATAAGCTCTAGGAATGCACATGATTTTTTTACATGCAATTATTTTTCAGTATTTGCTGTGTAAAACAGTTCTAGTGATTAACTCATATGCTAGGAACAAAATACATGTCCAGGGTCTGCAAGGAGCTTGCTACATAGATTAGAAAAGGCCTTCAACCTCAGTGATGTTTAAAGGTCTAATACCTACACACAGTGACCATTTCCAACTGAAGCAATTGGAGTTAAACACTTACCTAAGAACTAGCCATTCAAGAAACAAGTCCTTGCAGTAGTAATACTTAATTTCTTAGCGATGTTTCCTGATACGTAATGAATATCAATTAATATTTAGAGGAAACAAACTGGAAACAGAATATAAAATGCATATTCATAGAATCTTGTGTTTTCTTCCAAAGACAGTGATTATTCTCTGAAGTGATATAAAGCAAACTGTGATATTCAGCCTTAGCGTGTTTCTCTCACTTTTATTTACAAACCAGAGGCAAGTATATTTATACCTGCCTGTTTAGGTAGGAGATTTATAAGCTTCAGTAAACTTTCATGATTATTATGATGATGATGATGATGATGATTTAAATAAAGACAAACTGTTCAAGAACGAGCACTGAATTACGCACATACTTCTCATTGCTGAAGTGACTGACCAGAGTTAATACGAAATAAACCCTTATTAAAATGTATTCACAGAGTTAGAGCTGTCTCTGTCTGGGACTCTCTGCTCTCCTAGGTATCTAAACACATCAGCATGCCTGCATCAGGATCGCACTTCCGTGCCAAGGCCTCCTGGCACTACATCACAGGTTACAAAACAAAGCTTCCAGCAAACAGACAAACTTCTTTTCACAGACCAGATCCAGACAGTAATACACCTAACTCAGTCGTTGAAGTCATAATTGGATATGATCTATTTGTAACCCAGGAATTTCATTCGGGATGTCTACCTAGTTAGTCTTGGTCTTAATCATTTACACACAGGAAGACTAAAGCAGTTTCAGGGAAAAAGCACACCAGTGTCCCTTGACAGATTTTGTGTTTAGAAAAATTATGTTGTTCTTAATATTAGTTCCAGACTGTCTTCAGAGGGTCCTAGATGTATTAGTAATAGGTCGAGTTTAAAGAGAAATAGCTAAGTGGAAGCATTTCTGAAATAAGCACTTGTGTCATTGCATCCTGTTTTAAATAGGTTGCTGTCAGAATGATTTTTTTTTTTTTAAATGCAAATTCAACAGGGAATGTGTGGAACTGCTTCTTGTCAAAAGCTGTGTTATTTGTCTTAGATATAGTGATGACTCTCAATGAAAGAAAGCTTATGGAAGGCTTAAATGAAATTTGCTTATATTCAAGCATTCAAAACTAGAAGACACCAAACCATGATATCAACATACTGTATTCCCAACATTAATAAATAAATAAATAAATAACTCTTCAGGTATATAAATGTAGAAACTTACCCTGTGATGTTTGTTTAAGCCAATTCAGAAAGCCTAAAGTATCTAAAAGCTCTGGGCAGGCTTTCCTATGTCAATTGACAATAATGCAGAATTTTCTTCAGGGTTATTAACGGTTTCCATTATACATGGCTAAGTTTTGGTTCAAGAATCCTCTAGCAGATGACTGGTGCTTCCTCAAGACAGCAATATAGATATGCTGACACTTTACAAGGACCCTGCTCTTACAAACATGTTCTTCTTCCATGTCAATTCAATGCTTTTCATTTAATAACCTGAAAGAGATGGAAGATGACATGGTAAGATTAGATCATCTTCAAGGAACATCTAGATCTGACTTCAAAGAGACAAGACACAAATGCAACATTTCTATTAGTAAACTAAACACAGGCCCAGGGTGAATTCTCTAGTCCTGAGAATTGTTGCACAACACAGCCCAAGTACAAAGAGTTTCATGTATTTTCTGAATGCATGTCTTTCCTCTCCAAAGGTAGGGCAGACTTATTCTCACCACTCACTGGGAATAATCTCTGGACAAGCTATGCCCAAAATTTTGCCAAGATAATATCTAGAAACATCCTAGCAACTGCTAGGAACAGCAGTGCTCGAGCCCATGACCTGGCCCCACAGTAGCTACACCCATAAAACCAGCATAGTCTTATATATATATATACATATCAATGAGTTCTGTATTGACTGTAGCAGGACCTGGCATGTATGTAGAAACTGGCATATAGACACCAAAGTTTGAGTCAGTTTAATTTCATTCAATACATAATTATTATAAAGACTATTTGGTTTATGCCTAAGACTTCAGACACGAGGTTGCTCTTCACAACACGAAGACGAACAGAACAATATAGATTCCAATTGCTATTTCATGGCTTTCTAAATGAGGACAGTGAATTCTCTACTTCTTCCAGCTCTTCAAATCTATCTGGACAGGTCTGGGTATTAAAACAATCTGCAATCATCAAATACTTTTCTCAAGAAATCACCTGTATGTTTTTTCAGCAACTATCATTCTGTTCTAACTTTGGTTTAGTTAGTTCATAACTTTGGGAGTTTTGATTAATACTTACTTGAAAAGTATTTGAAACCTGAGTCCAGCACCTTATACAATATTTTGATCCTAGGTTAGTAAAACTAGGGGACCAATAAGGCAGGAAGCAATTTAGATATAGAAGTGTCCTGATCCTTCTAATAAGACAAATTAGGCCACATATTCAGAAATTATAAACTATTATAACTTTATTGACTTCTGCAATTCCTTTAAATTGTGTGAGAGGTGTGCTGACCCTGTTTTCATAAGTTGGAGTTGCTAAACTCTTTAAGAGTACGTGCAAAATCCTTGGTTGTGTAATGCAACATGCCCTCCAGTAACAGTAACAGTACACTGTTTTAATCCAGCTTTTTTGTGTACTGCTAAATGCTTTCACATATCTGGCTGGATAAAATGATCAAGAAGTTAAGCAGTTAAAGCCTTTGATAGTCTTCTAGTCTAAAAAGGCAAGTTTTTCCTATGAATGAGTTTTCCCTGAATGGGAATGGAATGACTAGTGGAGGGCATCTAGCTGGGCAGAGATAACAGCACATAGCTTGCATAAGACCTTGTGTACTATTGGCAGCACACAGTAAGATTATTGTTCATAACAGACACTGATTATTAAATTGTGTCATAAATTAGAGGAGATCCCGAATGGAAAAACACAGACAATGGGATAGACTGAAGCCACTGTATCAACTCTGTTCAGAAGGGCATTTGCCAGAAGACGGAAGACAAGCAGCAGCTTCAAATGGCACACCCATTTATTCTCATTACAATTTATTCAAAGGAGCATTTGTTTTCAGAATTCCCATCTGTGTCTGTAGCTGGTTAAGAAGTAAACTGTAACTCTGCAAAGATATTCAGGTGAGTGTGCAAAAATAGTGGGGAAGACGATAACAAACCGACTCTTATTTTGAATCGTGAATGTTTCAGTGTGGGGCTTCCTTGCAATAAAAGAGGTTTGAAGTATGAGATCTGCATTGGCAGAAGTCTAAAGCTAAGATCAGATCTGTAAAGAAAGCTTCATACATTTGACATAAACTTGAAGACAGAAACTGCTCTAGCATGATCAATGTAGTGAAGAAAAGACCATGACTGTTGGAAAGCAACATTTTCTATTGATTCTGAAATATTTCTGGAAGAAGATTGCAACTAAATTGCTTTAAGCCCCAAGCTATTTCAAATAACTTCCCCAAAACTTATTTTAGAATTTTTGTTGTCTTCTTTCATTCATTTCCTCAAACTATAAAAAACTTAAATAATTTATTGTTTTAGAAGTATTCAAAATGTGTTTTTTTCTTTGCAGCCTTTGACTGATCTCAAAAACAAACCAACAGAACAAAACCAAACAGAAACTTTAGATGAACTAGTCATTTTTTATGGTTCAGGAGGTACATTTTTTCAGGACAGCAGTCTTCAAGCTCTTATAATGTTCTGGAAAGGTTATTCTTTGGGCTGAAATTCATCATGTGTATTTCATTTTGTAGCCATTTCAGAAAGCATTTTGCAGAACGTCAGGAGGATGCATATTATCCCATTTGAATCTCACATTGCACATTGAAACAAATGACTCCGTGCAGTTATATCAATTTGCAATCAAGCAAGCTTGTTTTGGTTTTTTGTTGGGTTTTTTTTTATCTTGCTGGATTTATCTCTTTTTTAACATTTTAATATTGCACACACTAAAGAGAGACACAGAATGCTCTTCCATTTTATGTGCAGTTACCACAGTTTAGAAGAGCAAGAGAATTTTGTGCAAATAATATGCTAGTGCAACATTAGTCATCAGATGTGTTGAGAACTTAAGCAGCAAAAGCCAGAAGCTTATCAACAGAATTATGATTCCCACAGCAAAGGTAGCACATTATGCATATATGTGATAAATAAATAACAGAAAGTACAGTTTATAGAGATACAAATTGCTATATGTAAACAAGATAATGACTTAATTAAATTAGAGATCCTGAAGCATCTATGATTTATCTTGGGTTAATTACAGCTGCTTTGGGAATAGTAATATTGAAATTTGTCATTTCCATCTGATTACTTTCTCATAATGCACACTTTCCCCAATACACTGTATACTGCACATTGCTCTGAAAACACTTTACAATGGCTTTATCAACTGTCAGATGACAGTTAATAATAAGCTAGTCTAGTGAATATTCTCATGAATTTTTATGGCAATTTTACAATAATTAAAAATCCTGCAAAATTCAGAGAAAAAAATTAAACCTCCAGTTATTCATGTAAAAGGGCATCTAAAAATGAAGCCTCATTTGAGAAAAATAAGAACATTTAAAATAGTGTTTTAACGTAACCCATACATTATTCCAAAAATCTCTGTTCCCTCATATCCTTGCTCGCTGGCTTTGACCAAAAGAATGGCAAAAGCAGTTACTAGCTTGGGAAGAAACACACAGTGCAAGAAAAAAAGTAAAGTGACAAATTTTCTGAGATTCTAATGCATTTTGGGCTCTATATGTCACTCAAATGAGACTGTGATTACCTCTCACTTGGGTGGAGTGATCTCCATTCAGGAACTATCTTTCCTTAAGTGCATTGTGACTTTCTTAGGGGCCACATTGTTATGATGTCAGGAATTAAGTACTACATATATTTTAAATAGTATTGGTAAAAATTGCGGATCCTCAAAATATTTTCTTGTTGTGCTCAATTAATTAGCATCGCAAAAAGCAAAAAGATAGTCAGAGGGTTTCTATTTTGCTACTTTATCTGCTATCTTTCAAAATATTACTGATTAAATTAACTTATTTCATAACCTTGGTTTCTAGATTCTTTATTTCCTGTGTAAGTAATTCATTGATAATCAAAGAAATGAGAAGAGATGAGGCCTGTGATGGAAAGCATAGTTTGTACTAAAGTTTAGCACTTTTTTTTTTTTTTTTTTTGCTTTAAAAGATCTATAAATGCAGTAATTTGGGGATAACACAGAAGTTCTGTTTATCCAAGAAATACTTACGTGCTTAGGACAATGGAGTAATAAACATATAAAGGATGATCACTCTTTGTTATTTCTTCCTTAGGGGGATTATTTGAATGGTACTGAGTAGGTTGTTATTGCTGGGTTTTATTTTCATCTTTCAGTTAGCAGAAAAAACAGGCCTGAAGGAAAAATAATTTAACACATCCAGTTTCTGTGGTTTAAATGTTTAGCAAGTGTCCAACCAACTGTACTGGGTCTGCCCGAGCTGGAGTTAATTTCCCCATCGCAGCCCTCCCAGCACCGTGCTTTGCACTGGGAGCTGGAAAGGTGCTATCTAGCTTTCAATGAAAAAACCAGCACGTTGTTAAAAAACCTTCTGATGATACTAACAGCCAATACTACTGACTGAACTCAAAAGAATTTGATATTTTTAGGCCAAGTTATTTGGTTTCGAGCCAGAAAGATTTTGGAAACATACCAAGAAATCAGAAATACCAGACATTGAAATTCCAGTATCTCAAAAGAGAAACAAGTTACAGCAGATAACACTTTTAAATGTCTCAGAAACTGCTGTTACATTGGAAAAAGTAGAATTTGGCTATCAGAATCAGATTTATAATGGGATTGTAGTACTGAATTGAATACACTGATACCCTTTCATATTTAGATATTTTACTTGCTGCATTTCCATTAAAAAAACAGCATGAAACCCCCTGCATTCATACCACATACACATATTTTTGCTTTCATGAGTCCGCATCTTGATCTTAACTGGTCAAAACTACCACTGATATCAGAACTGGAGCCAAGACCTTTCTTTTCAATATGAAGTCATTAGTTTCTTTTTGATACACTCATACAGATACACATATTCCCAGCTATGTATATATTCCTCTGTATTATATGTAGAATTCCCTGTTCTCTTGAACATGGTGCCCTACTGACGTAACATGGCCTACTTGACATAAATAGATGGGACATGTCACCACATGACACGTCACTGTGGACATAGGAACAGATGTGCTGTTCAGAAATCCGTGGTTAAAATGTCTGTAATATATGAGTAAAGAAATATTTGTTTTTCAAAAGTAAAAGATTTGCTCCCCACAAAAATGTTGCTTTGGTAAAGCTCATGTCTCTCAGTACTTTTTGCTTCTAGTAACTATGGTGAATACTGTATCATAAAGCTCCCATTGGTTAAATTGCATTGGAATCATGCTTGTACCTTTCAAAAAATTAAAGCCAACAAAATATATTTCAGACCCCTGTGTAATTATTTGAGCCTAATACTAGACTTTTCTTAAGAGAAGCTTCCTTCAAAGATAAAGCAAACTTTGAGCAAAAACTGTGGAAGGAGTTTAACTAGTACACTTAGATTTCTAAGGAAACTTGAGTCCATTGCTTTACAAAAAGTGAAAGAAAAAAAATGCTCTGTGTTTTCAGCCAGTAAATCTTTCTGCAGGATCTAAACAGCATAAACCAGAGGGGGTTTCGCACTAGTTTTCTTTAAAACTCTAAAGCCATTTTATTTCATCTTCATCCATTGACTTGAAAACTGGAAAAAACATCCATTGTTGACAAGAAGCTAGGATAGTAAAATTTAAGTGATAGAGTCTAAGTCTTTGAGATATTGATAATAAATGGATGGCTGCCATGTATTTTATAAGTAAAGTTACGATAATTCAGAAAAAAATGAAATCCTTGCTTATCAATATGTATTTTCCTTATTACTCATAAATAAAATTGCTACTTAAGTGTGGAGCAAATAGTGGCTTATCTAACTATAGTTACTGCTACTTAAGTGTGGAGCAAATAGTGGCTTATCTAACTATAGTTACTTTTGGAAGTAGGTGAAAGTACACAATTTGAAGGGGAAAGAAGCTGAAAAACAGATTTCATATCTGTTGGAGGAACAATATTGAGCAGGCTCCCCAGGTGGTTATAAAGATAATTACTACTGGTTTTCATTCAAGGTTATTAACACTGTACTCTCTGTTCTCTTTTCAGTTTTGCACAGAAATGCCAAAATACAGATACATGGTTTGTGACAATAGGAGTGAAAAGATGTGACCAGATCATGATGGCAAATGCTACATCCCAAGTTTGACAAGACCTCATGTAAAATAGTTATTGAGATTTATGATTCAGGGTGATATGCCCTAACATTGCTGGAAACAAAAAGAGTCTTCATGTCCTTTGCCACAATGCCTGTTAAGTCCTGAACAATGGAATTGTCGTGCTTGGCAGGCAGAATAGACAATCTGAGGTATCTGTGCTCAGGAATGAAATTGAATGTCTCTTGATGTGAAGGCTTTTTCATTTACCCCATTGTTCAGGCTGCACTGATTCAGACAAATTGTTTGTCTCTGGGGTAAGAGTTCCATGCCAAGGGATGAAAAATATTAAGTCATCTGTCATTAAGATCCAGCCAGCTTTGAACACTGAGTTTCTGGAGGCACTTGAACTTCTAGAGGCATCATAACTACTGAAATACTTTTCACCATTCATCCGGCTTTTACTCAGTGTAATCATTATAGCTATTAGAAAAATAGAGGACAACATGGAACAGAAAAGCTGAGTTCTAATTCTGTTCTTTCTTTAATTAGTGAAAACCTTTCATTAAATTTTTCAGAAATAGAATTACAAAATCTTAACGGCTCTAAAATAGATAATTCACAGTGGTTTTGGAAAGCTTAAATATTACTGCAAAATTCTGTGAACCCTTTGGATGAATGACTTTTCCTCATGAAAATTCAGAGATGAGAGCTTTTCAGGGGAAAAAAAAGAACTTCGGAAGGAATCTTCACCCATTTCAGTGAGTTAGTCTAGAGAAAAATCTAAATGACTGGTAGATTTCTTCTCATCCTCAGTGAGTCCCAGAGCAGGAATTTTTAAACCTTTTTATTTAACAATTGTCTAACCTTTCCAGAAAACCCCACATATCATCTTTTGCAGAGTTGCTTCTTTTTTTCTTTTACAGCTAAAAATTAAGTTACACTTTGAGTGTTTATTTACTTATTTACATCATTCTGTTTGTTGACTTGCTTGCCTCCTGAGTGCAACTTTGTGCATTGTCATTCCCCAAACTTCTGACACATTGACAACTCGAAATCATTCACAGACCATACAGAAAGAGTACCCCTGAAGAACTGTAAAAAAAAAATAAGTTATTTTATTTAACTTATAAGTTCCAAGAACCCTTTCTTTGTTGACACACAGCTAAAGAAAGAAACAACCAATCCAGCATACCCTGGCAGTAACTCTTTTTCCAAGTTCATTCTCACTCCTGGAGAGATTGAGCAGCTGATTTTGGGGAAGACAGCAATACAGTTTAATTAAAGAATTTTTTTTCTGATCCTTTGTTAACTAAAACAACTACTCAAAGGGAAAGGTTCAGAAGGCTACACTTCTTTTATTAACAATGAAAGAGTAAAGAAATCAAAATGTTTCCTTTTCTCTGCTAAACACTGAACAAAAATCACCTGCCAATGGTCAATATTCTAAAAGTGATTTGAAAAGGATAGGGTTTAACATGTGGTCAAATATATGTACAATTTTTTTTAATTCAATTTTATTTTTTTTACCTCAAAATGTTGGACTAGATGACCCTTGAGATTCCTTCCAACATGGTATTCTATGATTCTATGGGTATTTTCAGTCCTGTAGTTTGTATTTGACTGAAATGGCTTTAACGATAGCAGCCACCATGTGATAATTTTGGTTTGTCTCACAAGGTTCTGAACATCCTGTTTAGCTTTCAGAAAAAGAGATAACCTATTGGAAAAAAACAGAACAGAACAAAACAAAACAAAATGCTCAGGTACATCTGCAAGTAAGTTTATTTTTTACCATGTAACTGTAATCAAGTCATATAAAAGTTATCACATGCAATGAAGAACTTAAGCTTCTAGGTTAAACAATCAAAAGATATGGAATTAGAAAACTAAATTGTTTTATAACCTTGACTCTGTGATATGATATTCAAAAACAGTCTCATACAGTTATTTGATTTGCTCCAGTGAGAAAGTTGACCCAGTTCAGCAAAAAAAAAGTTATGTTTTTTAGCCCATCTGTTTCAAGGCCCATGGGCATTACAACGTGACCTGGTGTCTAAGTGGTTTTTCCTTCAAGGTGCTAGAAGAAAACAGGCCTGTGTCCTCTCACGTGGACATTTAAGATAGTGCTGTCAGCATCCTCAGGATGCAGTTTTTAACTTTAATTTAAACGAATGCCTGTTCCTGGGAAACTCAAACTCTACTGACCTCTTTAAGCCTTTGTTCAGATTATAATCACTAAATTCGTTCATTCAGGAAAAATAGCATGTGACATACGAAAATAATTACGATTAATGAACACAGCTTTAATTTGGATTATCTAAGACTGAAATACTGAATGAATGATCGATTCCTGGTGGGGAAGTTCTCATCAAATAAGTGTGAAGTATAGTTGAATAATGAATAAGTGAAGGAAATTACACTTAACAAATGAGCACTAGCTGAACAGAAAATTATGTTCAGTAAATATTGGGAAAATGGATGTTTAAGGATGTCTGAATATTTATAAACACGCACACTCTCCTGCCCAGGCCTTGTTCAAAGATCTCATCTTTAAAGCAATAATTTCTTTCATCCCTTCTTTAAAGTGTTTTTTTAGTACATTTATAGTCTATTCTATCTAATAAAGTTTATTGTCTTTATTTAGTCTGATTATATTCTTTTAATGGTAAATCTCGGAATTAATTGTGGAGACTAAATTTTCACTTAGATAACTTTAATGTGGCAATTTGAGGTGGAAAAGTACTAAATCCTAAAATACTCTTTTCCTGTTAGAAGGTAAAATAGCTACAAGCAATTCTCCTGTGCTTGGAGAAAGTGGTGACTCCAGAATAGCATGTTAGTATTTTCAGACAGGCTATGGCAGAAAAGGTATTGTATACAGTAATAATACTTAGTCCTTTTGCATATGTTGAGTTCCTTACATTTCTGTCTATGTAAATGCTCTCCCGTCCAAATCACAAAAAAAAAATGAACCTCAGCTTCTTTCAGAAGTTAATGTGGTTCCCACAGTCAAAAATTTGGCCACTTTGGCTTTAGGTCACTCCTCTGGCTAGAAATTGTTTATTTTACTTCTGAGATCGTAACACTAAGAATTCATCATGGAAGAGTAATTTTGCTCATGTTATTGCCATCAGTTTGTGAACGTAATTAGTACTGACTCCTGCACTATGCACTGCTCATTTACACTTATAAACTGCTTGTAAGTATTCTTAGCAGTCTTTTCAGACACAAAAAAACCTATGAAACCAAGAGGCTTGAATCTGCTGCCCAAAGAAATTTACTTACAAGTAAAATTCACCTCTTCTCAAGCAAAAAAAAAAAATGGATCAGAACTGGTGCAGTTATATTGTATGGGTCAAAATAAGGACCATCTCTGTGATCATAGACAGATACATATTTTCTTTGAGGCATGGATATCTGTCCTCAGGGACCATGTTTTAAGATGAAGAAGAGCAGAGACAATGAATGAGTGGGAGGGATCATGAGTTGTTGCCCCCATGGAAGTGTAGCTACTAATGTACAGATTTACCAGGCATCCATGTACTACTTGAATGATCAGTATTCCAGGTCATATCGCCAGGGTAGGGTGAAGACCATACGAGGCACTATTCATGTCTTGTGACTTTGTAGAATAAAACAAATCCACAAAGAATTTGCATGATCCCAGCAAATCACTTAAACTTACTTAGCTGCCTAGCACCCAGAAGCAGCAAGTTCGGAATTAAATAACTACAGGAGACTGACTACTTCAGAAATGCTTTTCAAAGTAAAGGTTCAAATACATGTGGAGTGTGCACACACTTGCAAAGTAGATTTGCTTGAATCTGACTCTTGAATCTTGTCAAGACCTTGCTTCTGAAGTCCTTGTCCTGATTGCTTGCAGTATCTAAGGAAGGGCAGCACAGTCAGGAAAAAAAATGAAATTGCCTTTGCTTGATTATAGGTATCCATCTGGCACGGGTTATGTGCCCTCAACACTCACTCTCTGCTTTTTTTTTATGGGTGCAAAGTACTTAATCGTGCACCAAGTTCTCACCAGAGCTGTGCTATCCCTTCACTCGGTTACAGTGCTGATGAAGCTGGAGAATGCAGACAATCTTCCTTTAGAATGCTATCGTAGGAGAGGACCTCTTACTTTCTAAGCTAAATTATATTAAATGCAATGAAAGTAGGTAAAAATAAGAATATATCAGTCTTTGAAAGTAGTGTTTATTGATGACTCAGGTGAAGACTGCACACATGCTATACAATTCACCTCTTCATTGCTGAATCATCTTTTATCAGTGCCCGTTAAAAAAAAATAAAAATGGTGCCAGTTAGTTGAGACAGATGTCATTGGGGTCTTTAGTAGCACACAAATATACCCTAAAATTAAAACCCAGTTCTCTGTTTATTTCTGCTGCTTATGAAGCTGTCAATAAACTCACAACAACATGGTCTCTCTAGCAATGTTCCAATGTCAGCTACTCCTGTGGCCAGCTTTAACCTACTGTGAATGGGTTTCATTTAGTTTCCCCATCCTCTGTATACAGTAGGCTGACTATCCACGAACCATATTTTATTTTCAGCTTCAGTTTCTTTTCCACTGGAAAAAAAAATTAAAAAAAATATTCATCCCTCTGGCTTCCAGTGTCACCATACTTTAAAATAAAAGTTGAAAACCAAGAACTGTTTAACTGGGTACAGTAGTCCTATACAATAGTTCCACTCATTGCATCCCTCACTAAAGAGGCAAGTATGAAGTCTTAAAACAAATGAGACATATGGAAAAATACTGTATCCTCTGGGGGGTGCTAAATCTACAGGGCTATGAATAAAGGGCAAGGTGCTGTGTTAACAACACATACAAAGTACCTCAGAATCCTTCCCTGTGAGCCCTGCCCTGTTGGGTTTCTCCTTTCACTGGGCATCATTTAGGTGTTTCTTGCCTTTTGTTCTCTGGGGCTGGTTCTTTCAACTTTACACAGCCAGGTCTCTGCAGCCTCTTTTATGTAGGGCTGGCTCCTGCCTCTTAACATTCCCTTTGAGCTAGTAAGAATTACTATTATTATTAATTATTAATGTGTGTTCTTATAACAGGTCTGACTCTTGCCTCAGATTATGAAAAATAAATTCAGACATTAGAGCAATAGCTTGAGGGAGCTGAGATAGGGAACAGAGTACAAGGTTTCTCTATAAATCCTGTGGCAGCAGACTGTGATACGTGAAGATGCATCATACATGGGCAATAGGATTACATTGCTAGTATAGATGTGCACAACTCCCATGGTTTGTTGTGGTTTTGCCTCAATTCTATCATGACTACTGTATCTTTTCAACACAACCAACCATGAACTTCAGCCTGTGCCCATACCTTGCACCACATCCTCAACAGTGGAAGGTCTTCTTAGTTCAATGGGAGGAGTTTTACAAATCAAAGAACCAGTAAGTACTCTGTGGTCTCTGGTGTTTACAGGAAGATCCTTGGTGGACAGCTTATGAGCTGTGAGAGCTGTCATGAGGGGGCTGGATGGGGTTATGCCAGGGTGTGAAGGGCTGAGACCTGGGGTGACTGGGGAAAACTTCACTGTGCAGAGTCGCCTGTAAAGCTGCTAGGGCAGAGGATGACTTCTGCTAGCACTGACTCCTTACCTGTGTGTCTGCTCGTCACCATCCTTACCTTTCTGTAGCCCACCAGGCAGAGGAGGGAAAGGAGAGACAGTGGAATAGGCACCACAGCTGCTGGGCCAAAAGTTGTTACGGTCTTTCATGGCTATAAGGTGCAGTGGCAGAAATTCCTGCAGGGTGCATAACAGGATAAGTAGGATCTAATAATAAGGAGGAGCTGCCAGACTGTTGCTGTCATGCATGTCCTGCACATGTTACAGAGGCAAGGCAAGGTTTAGGAATAGAAGACAAGAAGCAATTTTGCCAGAACTTTTTCCCGGCTTAATTTTTAAGTTGCATCCAAACATACTACATTTTTCTTTCCTGTCCCTCTTATTAAAGACAATAACAATAGATGATGTGGCTGAACAGAATGAACTCTGTCCAAATATAAACAAAACATAATATAAGCAAAATATAAGCAAATATAACATCAACAAAAAAGTTTAGAGCTCCAAACTGCTGCAGAGAACCCTTCTATGTAAAACATGACAAAAGCAATCCTTAACTGTCATCGATACAAAATAGATGGGAACAATAGTACATATCTCTATAAATAAAGTCTGCCAGAAAGCACTCAATTTAAATTGCTTTCATTGCATTAAAAAGTCCCATCTACAGATTTTGCTCAAAACCAACTTGACACGGTTTACAAAATAATTTTCACACAAATTTTTCAGTAAAACTTTTAGACTCAACTTTAAAAAAGAAATTCATATGGGAAAAATGTTGGAAATTGGATTTTTTCATTTGGAATGAATTTAGAAACGTGGCATGGTAAGAACAAATGTCAGTTCTTTGGTGCATTTCTATTTTAATCTGATTCATTAAATTATCTTCTGAATGTTGTGGCACTGCATAATTACCATGGCTTTGATTTTTCAATATTAAACTGTTCTTCCTAGATCTTACCTATGTATGCATCAGCAAAGGCTGGTCAAATGAACTTAACTTCACAACTCCATGGACGTCAGACTAAGTCTCATATCCCAGGAGCAATGAAAAATTGTTTAGGACAATATATGATTTGATGCCAGAAGGAATTAGACCTTTCATCTTTCTTTGGGTTCAGACATCATTAGTCTTTTCTGATGGGCAGGATTTGCCAAGTCCTTCTGCCAACGTACTACTGAAATTTCTTCTGTGTTCCTTCTTTGCTCCATTTTTAAATATCAGACAACTACTGTTCTCATTGATGCTGGTTCCTTGCATCTTGTAGTTTCTCCAGCTTGACTTTTTTGCATGTATGGTAGTCATGTCTCTAATACAAAAAGTGAATGGCATGGGTTCTACTTCCAGTCTGCGGTACGTCTGTTCTCCCTCCGACCATTTCAGCGTATCTTTCATGTCTAAAACTTGCACTGAAGAATTTGCAGACTCAACATCAAGAACATACCATGGAATATTTCCTGGTTCAATATTTCCTTGTCGAAAATAATGTCTGGCATGCACACAATCTAGACAAAGGTGGGAAATGGAAGAGAAGGAAGGAAATCATAAAGTAACCAATGCTTTAAAAATTTGCAGAAGTCTGCATTCTTTTTATACCACACATAGAAAATATGAGATATGTGTTCCTTCACTTCATTGCTGTATTGGTACCTCTGACAACAATAACCACAGAAACCTCAGAAAACAAATAACAAGTCTAGAATTGCTATGAATATAGTTTGGGGCAAAAACCCAACCTGTGGAGATACAGCTGTGTGGGGGTGTGTATAGTCACACTGGAAAGATACTTCAGGCCTAAAGTAGTTTTTTTACTAGACTATGTGTTCCTTACCATACTGGTATGTAAGTAAAACTTAAATTGAAAGACAATCTTGGTGAAAACTGCTATTTCCCTTACAGAGTGACTCCCCTGACACCTGGGGCTTATTTGAGAGCTTTAAATTCCAGATGAGGAGCATTTTACTTTGACCTGCTAGAGCACTGTGCTGAGAAGAATTTCCTTCTGTTACTACATTTCACATAAAGCAGGCCAGTATTTCAACTTCGCAGGACTGATTTAAGAATTTGTGTTTTAATAAACTGCCAATACACTAAACTATTGTTGTTACTACTACTACTACTACTACACTAGTGACAGCTGCCTTTGACTTCAGCCAAATAAAACTTATGTGGGGAAGAAAGATCCCTGTCTGTTCAGGGATTGAAGGATTTTGCTTTTTTATTAAAAAGTCACTTACAGAGAGCTGTAAACGTACATATAATTTTACAAATGTGGTATAAGATACATTCCTTGCCTTGAAGTGCTTATAGCCTATAATAGGAAAAAGATACATGAGGACCAGATTTAGGAAAACCATTTGTACAGTGTGCTGTAAGGAATGAGATTGATAGGAAGGGAAAATTGTTGCAAGAACTAATTCTTCTTGCAGACCATATCTTATGGAAGGTGGAGACGGTGATAAGGATTTGGAGACCAAATCAGTGCACTATCTGACCTGTGATGCATACTTCTCTCTGAGTTAAAGGGAGAATAAAAGTGGAAACAGGAGAAGGAGACAGAAGGAGGATAAAGTAAAAGACCTGGTAAGAACACAGGCAGTGAGAATGGCACACCTTGGGGTTTTGGTCAGGGTCATTTTACATTGTTTTGTGCCCACGATAAATAAACGTAGGGGTTTTTACTGTATTAAGTAGACAAGTGTCAAAGCATTTTTCCATCTTGATACTAGAAAATGAGGTGAAAGTGTTCCTTACAAGGTCAGCACTGCATATTTCTTTACCAGACTATTTATTTCAACCAGCATTACTTAGTTTTTCCAAAAAACCCCCACATAGCACAATCATTCTAACCATGGGTGCGTGTCTTCCTCCCATCGTTGCTGGCTCTGCCTTTAAAAACCATTGATGAAACTCTTCTTTACTGAGGCTAAAGCCAGAAAATCAGAGTGCAAACTTTACTCCTTCAATCTAAATTATACATGTTATAGCATCTCTTCTAACCCTTGTTCCTATCAGTCACCCTGTCTTTGGGTGCAGGATAATAATGATATCTGAAGGATGCAGCATGTCAAGAGCACTTTATTTTCTCAGGGAATGTTGTCACTTTGCCCCACTTCTAGTGCATGTGTTGACACCATATTCTGCAAATGCCTTCTGCTCCTTCTGGAGGCCCTGCACATGAGGATACATGAGCTGTGTCCACATGTGGTATCCAGTTGTGGCTGTGCTATAGAGGTGTCACTCTCTAACTTAAGCACTCAGCAGTGTGTTGGGCTGCCTGCCATCTTCGCTATCCAAGCATTAATCTGTACATTACATATCAGACAGCTAAATGTAGGCCCTTTACATAGTTCACAAAGTAGCACAGACATTTTCCCAGGAGCTGAGAGTCAGTCTCTGGAGGAACAGGACTCTTTCCAGGTACTGTGACTGGAGCTGAACCCCAAGTGCAGATAGACTATTGGCATGATCACTCTGCTGCTGTGTGCAACAATCAGACATCTCATGGCCTTCTTTTCTGCCTGTTTGTAATAACTTGCTGTGTAATTAATAAGACGTTATTGCTATACTTTATTAGTGTTATTACAGTTTTATGAACTTATGAACGAGATATTTACTGTCAGTGTAGAAGATTTAACAGTCTTACATGCCTAATCTGGTAGAAAATGTTAGCTTTAAGCAAAAAAAAAAAAAAAAGGAAAAGAAAAGAAAAAAGTGCTTATTCATGTAGCTGGAACATAAGAAAGGTATTTGAAATATAAGTCTAGACATTTTTGCAAATTGTTAAAGAAACATACAAGTGAAAATATTGACTTTGGAATGCAAATGGTCGTTGGAGAAAGTTAACCTGGAAATCATCTTAAGGAAAAAACCTGCACTCTGAAAACACAGATAACAACTTTTATTCTTTTAATCCATTCAAGCAACACTTTTTAGTACAAAGTTAAGAATGGTAATCAGGAAAGGAATGTATATTACTTATTTTCCTGCTTACACTGATATTCAAGACATTCTGCTTCCCCTTTGCTTTTTTTGCACAATGTCCAAAACCATATTCTAGTTTCGTTTTTCAGACTCACAACCTGACATTTAAAATAAGAACCTGACAAAGTTCTATGATATTCCATCACTGATTTTGAAGGTCTCTGAATCAAGTTTTTTTGTAAAAATGCTATTGCAAAAGTTAACAATATTCCCACTTACACTGTTTCCCGCATCCCTATTTTAGCTTAAATTTTCAGCTATGAAGAGCAATTGTTTTTCTGAGAAGCCAGACTGAAAAATAGAGGTTGATAGTTTCATGGGAACTGATAATAAAGTAATATACATTCCAAGTACAGAACTTTTGAGGTTCCCTGGCATCTGATTTGTGTTTTTAAATTAGCTTTGCCTAGCAAAACTAAATTATTAAACAAAGAGAAACAATTTTTTTAAATGATAGCCATGTACTGTTTAACCTGGCTGTATTTCTCACTAGCAAGTAAATAATATTATAACGAATTACTGTTTACATAGCCAACTCCAAAATGAAAACAAACTGCTGCAAAACTGTCTGGGACATTAGTTACTGAGAGATCACTGACTGTGACTTGAAAACACTCAGTCTGTTTTTTCTCAAAGCAATTGGCTTTGAATTACCTTTATTTTATTCATTTGGTGTCCACTATCTATCAGATAACACAGCATGGTGTTCCTGTAGTTTCCTCTCTAGTTGTTAGTAAACCAAAACACTTTCAAAGACTACTATCTTAAGGCTTGCATGGTTTACAGGGTCTTCATACAAACTGCTGGATTACACAAACTAAGTCTCAAACTGGATTCTACTTTGGAAAACTGGTGGAATTATTATCTCAGCAGTGACTGTCAAAGCAAACATCACAGCCATCCCATCAAAGTAATTTCATAGAGTAGGCAGTCCTCAAATCTAATTCTGATGACAAGACTACTCAAATTGTCTGAAATATTCAGATGCTAAAGGGTTACAGGCTGTGCTGCACTAGAAGAACTTGATCTCTTATCCAGAGACTAATTCTGGAGACACACAGGCCAAACTGGAGGAGAAAATAAAACAGAGACCAGCAATTTGTGTGTGCCTGTGTTTGCATTATATTATATTGATGGTAAGACTAGCTCAAATCATGAATTTGTCTGCCAACTGGGCCCTTTTGATACATTTGGAAAACACACTGCTGTATATTACAAGCACTGAAGAATTTGACACTCATTTTCAACTTCCATATCGTAGTCACAGGGGAGACAAACCTGCAAAGACCTGCCTTCTTATTGGTTGTAACAGGCATAACAATATAACAACACGTCGCTGCTTTGAAAGAAACTGGAGCAAGAAACAACACAGCACATTGAATTATATCCAGACAGCAGGAGCCCAGGACAGTAGCTAGTTAGGCAGCCCTTGGGAAGATAAAATCCCTTTTCAGTATACATAGATGGCATCAGTGGTCATTATTTCAAAAGCTTATAAATAACGAAGACTTGATAAAGTGTAGCTGAAGGAGAGGGGGTTATGACAGCAAATTCCTGCCTGGTGCAGCAGGTGCCTCCCCTCAACAACAAGCCCACCTTCCCAAGGTCTTCTGTGTAAGATGTATGAGGCTTTACAAGTGCCATCAAACAATAGCAAGGACAATGGTTCATCTAGCTTGGAAGTGTCACCAAGGTTAAGTTGCCTTACACCCTGCATTGAAACTACTTCTACAAAGAAGAAAAGACACGACATTGTCATAGGGGACACCCTTCTGAGGGCAACAGAAGCAGGGATATGCAGACCAGTCTCACTCCTTAGGGAAGTCTGCTGCCTCCCTGGGACCTGGGTACAGCCCTCAAGTTATTACCCATTATTGACTTTTCAGGTAGACAGCAATGAACTCACAACAAGAAATCTGAGGGCAATCAAGAGGGACTTCAGGTCCTTGGGATGACTGGTCAAGGGATCAGGAACACAAGTAGTTATCCTGTGTTCTTCCAGTTTCAGGGAATAATGAGGGAAGAAACAGGTAGACCCATTAAATTAATACCTGGCTCTGGTCCTGGTGTCATCAGCAAGACTTTGTTTTTTTTGATCATGGGTCAGTTTGCACAACACTGGACTTGCTGGTGACAGATGGGGCACATCTGTCTCAAATGGGGGAAAGGATTTTTGCACAGGACTTGGCTGGGCTCATCAAAAGAGCTTTCATCTAGATTTGAAGGGGGAAAGGAATAAAACCAGGCTTGCTGGAGATAAGCTTGGGGATGACACATTAATGTTTGTGGTACAGCGTGCAAGTGAGGTCCTCGTGTCTGCCATCCAGTAGGGGATGGAGTGCCATGCGATAGCAAAGACAGCGAGGATATTGATGTGCTAGAAATCATGGAAGTGCCTGGGGATGGTCATGTAGGAATTGGGCCTTTTTTGCACCGATCCAGGATCATTTCAGTAGTAGCCAGTGACAGAACAAGAGGCAACAGGCACAAACTGAAACACAGGAAATTCCACATAAATGTAGGAAAAAACTTTTTACTGTGAGAGTGGTTGAACCCTTCCACAGGTTGCCATAAGATGTTTTGGAGGCCCCATCCTTGGGGATATCCAAAATATACCTGGACATTGTACTGTAGATTCAGGAACTAGAATCATCTGGAGATATATATATAGTAGTAAATTAAAAGTTTCAGGTAGCACTCCTTAGCACGGTAGTTAACAAGTACAGGATACTCTTTTTCTATACTATTAAAATCTTAATATCTGAAGAAGTCCAATCATTCAGCCTACCTGTAACTAATGGTCTTGACCTAAACAAGCCCTTACCTTTGTTGTAAATTGCTTAGGAGACTGTCAGGTGGCTTGGATCAAAAGAGAATCTGAGGGCACAACTGTTCTAATTATTTCAGGATACAGGCAACTGGAATAAAAGACTTTGCAAATCAAAAGGAGCAAGTTTTTCAGTAAATACAATGATTCAGGAGTTCAAGGCCTTGAACTCAATATAAACACTAAGTTCTCTGTTCCTACCTTTGTGAAGAAGTGTGTCAGAAGAAGTCCGTCTCTTGATTGAATACACAGACCTCACTGGAACCAAGACATCCACAGAAGAACATAAATGGGAGATGGACAGCTATAGATAGGACTTTGCATTCATATTCTGTAAAGAATTTCTTTACTGGATTCACTAGTGTTTTGTGTTACCTTGATGTCTTCACTGAATCTAAACTGGCTTAGTGGTATAATTGCCCCAGATGTAAAGGGAAAAAAAGATCCTATTTTGGTAGGAAAGTACTAAGATTGTTGCTTTTATACCAGGCAAGCTTTTCTTTTTCATACAAAGACTCAATAATTGCCACAGGAAAGCAAGAAATCTGAGAATAGCTCTGACACACAAAATCTTTCAAGTATATAAACCATAGATTGAGATACAGATACTGAAACGAAAGGAAACAGTTGCTGAAATAACAATGCATTTATATATTCTATATAAAGTGGAATTCAGAATGGACAAAGTCTGTTTTGCAAATTACCCATACTAGTGTAATACTTGAATTGATTACACTCAAGATATTTTTGTTCCAAATGGAAAGCCATACCTTCTGACATATTCCTGTGTTACATTTCATACTTTATGATTTAAATTAATTTGCCAAAATAAAGATGCATAAAATTATTTCTCCAATGCATTTTTTTTTTCATTTACAGCAGAAAAAAATGGGAGCAAAGCATTGCAGTATTGTGTCTTGTATTCTAGATGTAAACAAGACATTTTGCCATATAACTGGGTTTTTTCATTTGACGAGATGAAATTTTTTCATTACCATACCAATGACACACAGTACACTACCTGATTAATCAAGCTTTCACTAGCTAATTCACTTTGGGTTTACTCTAATTTAGTTAAGTAGTTACCCTGAGTTTCAGCTAGGCAAGAAGTGGATCCATTTTTAATAAGGATAAGGTCTGAGCACAATTTCTTTACCCATCCTTTTCCTAGGCAGAATCCTTTCTTCCAACTCATTTTCCCACAACATTTTAAGTGTCAGTTACTAAGACCAAAATTTTATTCCGGTTTTATTTCAGCTGTTTTAGCAGTTGTTTCCGTCTTTATTGGAATGCAGCATTCCTAGTTTACTGGGCTGCCTGTGGAATATATGTGCAGATGAGGCACAAGAAAGGAATGTGTGTTTTTACATTCATTCTTCCTTTAGAAGTTGCAGAATGAAACACTTGAAGAATCCCAAGTATCTAGGAGTGTCCTGTTGCCCATCAACAATACTAGGGCACAAAATTGGTTATTGTTCCACTGTCTCCAAATACTCTCTGCAGATGCAAAGGGATATTTCCTCATTAGATTTGACACTTTACTCTGAGTTTGTATCAGATCACATCCGCTGCACATGAGTTGTGAACTACAGAGCTGGTAATTCAGGGGTGTTATTTTGGACTGAGTTCATTTGGCTAACAGGATGCAAGACTTTGCAATAAACGTCTTTGAAGAGTACGGGAAAACTGATACCTAACAATCCTATTGAAAACAAGAAGGCAGGAAAGACTTCTACACAGTTTTCTTTAAGTGGGAGGAATATTGGCATCCCCCGCTGTCTGAAGAAACCAAGACCGTTCTAAGAATTCTAAGAGTTTTGCTGTGCATACTGTGTTTTGTTTAAGCACACAGACAGATTTCCTTATGTCACCCAGCATAACTTTTCCCAAGTCCATTGAGAATTCAGATCTTCGTTACTTTGCTATATCCTTAGGAACCTCCATGCTGAGGAATATGTAAGCACAGAGAGACTGTCCAAGGTATAGGCTCCTAACTGAAGAGGATGGGACTTATTAGGGAAGAAAGTTCCTCATTCATTTGGCAAGGCAATTCACAGGAGGAGAACTACAGAAAAGATCACTTCCCCTCTTAGTAATTTAAGTAATCTTTTATGAAATAAATAATATGTTTTTTAAGAAAGCTTCTTCAGGATTATGTAATACCTCTGCCTGCAGTAAGGAAGAAGCAGACAAGGAAGTAGACAAAGAACGTCCCAGAAAGGAATTTACACCTATTCAGGTACAGTAAATTCAAAGACATTATGTAGACTTCCACTTTTGAGACAAATGTTAGCATGAATGGATTCTCAGATTGTTGCAAGAAACTTTTGCCTGTTGTCAGATCTTGCTGCTTTAGTGATCCCTGATCACAAGAAATACAGAATGAATCAGAATGCAGAAGACTTTCTCCTTAGATGAACTATTTGGTGGCACTGGTAGGTGACACTGAGTTTCCCGTGACAGAATCATGTATCAAGTTTATATGGCTCAAGTTGAAGCAATAAAGATAAACAGGCTCTTTGCTCCTAATAGTTGTTAGTTCCTGTCAGATCGAACTATACCTGTCATTGAATTATCACCATCTCTGCTCTGGAGGCAAAAGGTCAACACTTTTGCTGATTGTGGCAGGGTTATTATTATATTATTATATATAATATAATGTAATGTGAATATA